>JXCR01137089.1:8860-53239 GCA_002079205.1 Phalaenopsis hybrid cultivar
TAAATTAAAAAGTCCTTCCGAAGCGGGCGACGGGATTTCGATTCCGGCTGCCGACAGCTTCTTACGGGCGACCCCCCCAAAAACAACATTTCTTTCTTTTTTGTGCCGACAGGCCCTGGCCTGACTAGGTCAGATTAAGGGAGGGTTGGTCAGCCTTCTCTAGGCCTAGGGTTGCCTCCCAATTAGAGTGGGGTCCACTCCTAAGAGTAGTAGGTAGATTTAATTGTTAGTTTTTAATGTTTAGGGTTTAGTTTCTATTGTGATTTGCTTTGGGATAACTACTGGCATCTCCTTTTCCCTCTACGGATTGTATGATACAGTTCTAAGCAGTGTTTCGGTTGTATCTTAGTTTCTAGGTGGAGTTTATCCTTCTTAAATCTTTTCCCCATCTTTTATCATATAGCTCTCATATTCCCTCCCCTTCCTCCTTACTGCCACCACCCAGAACAGCCCTTCCACAGTTGTTCCTGCTATATGACAGCAGTTTCAAGGAGTCCGGACAACAAGTACGTTAGTTCCAGCTTGATAGCCGCCCCCTTACCACCACCTTGGAGGGCCAAACCCTAGCTGACACCACCTCCACCCTAGATCCAACCCCAACTCCAGGTCTTGTGTTGCAGTTTTGTTGTTAATTCAGATTTCTCTACTATTTCTTGTAATTTCAAACTTTAAATTTAGTAATAATATTTATTTCCCTTGGGTGTTTGTTAAATTTCGGTACCATTTGGTATCAGAGTCATTCTATCCCTAGTTTCATCCTGGGGTTGCCAAATCTACCAATACCTGATCCAAATTCCACTCAAAACCATTCCTCATTCATGATTTTCAAAATCAACAACCTTAATTTTTTTTTGCAACCTAAATCATGCCCATACCCTCTNGTCTATCCCTAGTTTCATCCTGGGGTTGCCAAATCTACCAATACCTAATCCAAATTCCACTCAAAACCTTTCCTCATTCATGATTTTCAAAATCAACAACCTTAATTTTTTTTTGCAACCTAAATCATGCCCATACACCCTCTTTAACCTCCCAAACCTAAACCATGGTCATGCCACCGATAAAACAGTTGTTGGAAGCGAAACTTACCATGAAAGAGTTATAGCGAGAAATCTGTCAACTTCAACAAAGACTTGCTGAAATTGAGAAAGGGACCCATAGAGAGATCATCATTAATCATGATAATGAGATTCAAAGAGGAGAGAGGGATTAAGATCTGAATTTCCTCCATAGGGATGATTTCAATGAAGAGAATAGGTCACGATGCTTTGTGATTCAGTATCAAGAGGAGATTGAAGGTTGCAGTGACGTTTGAAGGATATAGAGACACGAGGGTGAAAGTAGATTTACCGAATTGTGAATAGAGAATGAATTCGGATGACTTCATTGAATAGTTGCAGGCTATTGAGAAAATTTTTTAGTATAAAAGGTATCAGCCAATAGTCAAGTGAGGTTTGATGCCATAAAGCTAAAGAAGGGTATCTTTATGGTGAAAAAATCTGAAGAGAGATAGAAAAAAGATAGGAACAAGATTACTACCTGGGAGAAGATGAAGAATGAGATGAGGAGAAATTTTCTACCCCCAGAGGACATGTTCTTGAGGTTACATCACTTACATTAAGGGGAGTTGTCAATAGATGAATTCTTAGTAGAGTTTGAGCAGCCCATGCTAAAATGTGAGCTGAAAGAACCAAAGGAGAACACCATGTATAGGTATTTGGAAGACTTGAAATCAGCCTTCAGTCATGTCGTTCAGCTGCAACTTCTCACTGAGTGTTGTTCATACATTGGCCCTAAAGGTGGAGAAATAACATAAACAGATCAGGACCCCGTCTTCATTCAGACAATCACCAACAATTAGAGCAAATAAGAGTACACCTGAGAAAGGTGTAAAAACTATCCAGAAAGATGATAGAGTTGATTAAAGTAGAAAGAAGCCCGAGAGGAACAGTACACTCAAACAATGCCTGCAAGAAAGTGTTTCGAATGACATGGGTTTGGACACATCTCCTCCAGTTGCCCTACTAACAGAGTTATCTTTTTCACTAAGTACGGAACAGTAGAAGAAGTGGGCAATGGTGTTGGAGACATAAAAGATAGTGAGAATGTGCATAAGTATTATCTTCTAGATGATAAGGGCGAGATGCTTGTGATTCATCACCACAACTTTTATGGCAGTTACACTGTGAAGGAAAAGGTGTGCAGTCATATCGTATATGGAGATAATTGTGAAAATGTGGTTTCCATATGAATGATNGATCCGACAATATTCACGGTGTTATTGAGCTTGGTAATACAATTGATTTTTTAAGTGGTGCACAATTTCATGACTTTATCACCTTCAAACAAGCACTCTGATCTCATGCAATAAAGAATAATTTTGGGTTGAAACTTCAATGCAGTAATAGAAGTCGAAAGGTGTTTGTTATCAGAGAGATTGTCCCTAGAGAGTATTTGATATGCAGTATTTTGAGATTAAAAAAACTATGTTCAACACACGTGTGCCCTATTATTAATAGAGCGGGCAACAAACAAGCAACTTCATCTTGAGTAGCTCAACAAATAGAAGAAAGTGTTGGAAAGTATCCTGATATCTCCCCAAAAGACATCAGCTAAAAATTTAGAGAGCATGTATGGGATTTCACTACCATGCATGAAATTTTGGAGATCCAGAGAAGAGGTTCGTTCTACTATTATTGGTTTTGTTGCTAAGAGTTATAGATAAGTGCCTACATTACAGACAGAATTGGTTAAAAGAAAGTATGGCTCGTACATCACATATAGCTGCAACAAACATGATTGCTCTTTTAAGAGGTNCAAACAATCTTTCTTCCTTACTTTTTAGTACCGACAAAAAAAAGGGGTAGAAATTTTTGGCTGTGAAAGAAACGGCAAGGAGATTTCTGTGAGAGCATCTCCTTGAGGTGGTATCTTGTGTTGCGTTGCTTTACATTTTACATCAAGAAGGTACCTCTTCTTCCCCCCCTTTTCTTCGGTGCTCTGTTTCCTTTCGGTTTTCCTCTCTGCCGAGCTTTTGAACTTGGCTCTGTTGGATGATACATCATGCTAGTTCACTATGCTTTCATATATTTTTGAGATATTCACTTTAGGGGGCATGTAAAATATGAAATGTGAGCATGTTTTAGGAATTAGACTTGGATATTTGCTTAAAGTGGTGGAGATATGCCATGTTCTTTGTTTATCCTATCATATTTATGTTGACAGCGATTTGGATAATTAAAGCATGGCTTTAGAACAATTTTACTCCTCTTGCAAGCATGCTAGAATAGGGAGCTTATTGCTTGTCTCATTCCTAAATGTGTTCTTTCTCATTATTTATACATTCGTTATATGGGAATGACATTTAAAGGCTAGAAGATATATATTTCCTTCTCCCCTCCCCTTCCTCAGTGCCTTGCCTACCTGCGGTTTTTCTTTCCGTCGAGCCTCTCTTGCTCGGTTCAGTGGATAGTACAGCATGCTAGTATAGTTTGCTTTCTTGTATTTTGAGATATTCAGCATGCTAGTGTAGTTTGCTTTCTTGTATTTTGAAATATTCAGCATGCTTTACTTTTATGTATTTTAAGATATTCACTTTACGAGCATGTGGTAGTTCTATTTTGAGAGGTTTTAAAGGCATGAGGATATTGCTCTAACTTTCATTGTGACTTAGTACTGGAAGTCTTAGTTGCAGCTTGGTTTCTGACCCTCACTTGGCTCGGTTTTGGCTTGGTTTGGAGGCTCGGTTTTGGCTTGACTTGGGAGCTTGGTTTGCTTGTTTTAGCTCCTACTCGAGAGCCCATGATTGAGTCCTTAAAACTTGGCTTTACTCGAGAGTTTTGATGGCTTGCTTTGCTTGTCTTTGGTCCCTACCCGAGAGGTGGCTTTGTTGATTTTAATTCCTACCTGAGAAATGGCTTGGTTCTTTTTGATTCTTGTTGGTCTTGACTCTTACCCGAGAGCCTGTTTTGGGTGTGCTGTGTTGTCTCCATTTGAAGGCTGTTATTTGGTTTTGATGGATTGATTTGTTAGTTTATGAGGCCGCAATTTGATGTTTGCTTGGTGCCTAGCCGTGGGTTTGTGATGTGGTTGAATCAGCCTCCCCTTTTGGTCCTTACCCGCAAGGCCTATTGTAGGTCGTTGGGTGTGATTTGGTCCTTGCTAGGCTTGATTGGCTTGAATGTTGTGGATGAATCAAGTTTGCCATCCCAAAAATTATAATCACTTTAGTTATCCTCTCGTGTTTGTCAGGGAAGCATAGTAGCAATTGGTGGTTCTTGTGGTTGCCTTAGTCGTGAGCCCTTTTGTGCCCTGGGTTGTTGTAGCCGTGGGCCTTACTTGTGCCTTGGGTTGCATCTGGTCGTGGGCTTTAGCAGCTGTTCTTTGCTGCCTTAAATTGTGAGCTTTAACAGTTCTTTTCTGGGCCCTTTGTTGGCTTAACTGTAAGCCTTGCTTGTTGTCTCTTGGGCTGCCTTTGGTTATGGGTCTTGGCAGCTGTCCCCTTGCTTTAGCCGTGAACCTCTTTTGTCCCCGTTCCTTGCCTTGGCCGAGAGCCTTGGTGGCTGCTTCCTCCTCTCTACTGACCCTGGCCGTGAGCGTTTGTGGCTTTATGGGAAGATTTCGTGCTTATTTAATGTATGAGACTATCTATTAATCTGAAAGTTGGAGAATTTTGATTTTGGTATGAGTTTGGAAATATCGGTGGTGGTTTCCCCGAGGTCACTTTCTTTTGAAGTTTGGGAGATTTTAAACCTCATTTTGGAAAAGTATTTGGTGGACTCGATCAATCCTATGTCTTTGAGGTTTGAAAAAATTAGCGCAGGGTGCCCCCTTTATGTTTGTTAGGAAAGACCTTGGGCCCTACATTTCCAGGTCTTTTCGATACGAGTTATGAGAACTGATCCATTCTCCTTTTTTTGGTGTTTTAGATAGATCAATGCCTTCTTTCTCTCACCCCATTTTTGTTCTTTTCTTTCCTTGCTTCTTGGTTCGTTCTTTTTGATGCTTATGTCCGATCATAAGTGTCGCATATATAGCCATTTGCTATACGTGCAACCATCAAACAAGGTCGCAAGTAGTCGTTTTGGGGCGTACGGTGTGATGATAAAGACACACCGAAGATAGAGCAAAAAGATGTCCTATCCTATAACATCAAAATCCAGACATTTGATGAACAATAGGATATGGTACCTTCGCCGACATAAGTCTAGCAGGAGTTGGCTCGAACCTTCTCAGGTGATTGACAGTCCCATGCCCGACAGTGTAATCGACTCGTGGACAACAAAAATTTCTAAAAAAAAAATAATAAATATAAGTTTTGATAAACTCTTTTTAAGCAAAAAACATACTTTTCCACGAAACAAAATTGATAACTCTTCTTTGCATGTTTAAAATTTATATGCATGTTAAAAAACATAAAACACACTTTAAAGCTGGTTGTCCACCTGACGAATACCTGTTTAAGCTGAGAAATAACCCCCTAAGTGAGGTTCAAGACACCCTTTTAGACAAGCAGCGGGTTCTATACATTTGGGTGACCGAGTAGCCTTCGTGGACCCTCGAGAATAAATATACAGCTGAGCCTAGTCCCATAAGTACTTGCGGTCCACCCCATCCGAATTTTGTTTCTTTGTTTTATCGAAGCTTTGGGACAGAGCACTTGTGTTACTTCCCACTTCTGAATCTTTTTTTGTTTTATCGAAGCTTTAGGACAGGGCACTCATGTTACTTTTCCTTTTTTTGGGGATTTCCCTAGGATTTTCTTTTACTTGAGTCTTTTTTCGTTGATTCTCTCGAGTTTTCTGTCATGAGTCTTTGTTACACTCTTCTTCGGATTTCTTAGATGATGTTTTCTTCCGGACTTTGCTTTTGAGATGCGTTTAGGCTTGCTATACTTAAGGAACATCAGATCTCACGGGCGTACATGTTTGCTTTACATTTTTTTCAGTACTTTATTTTCCTGTTCCTACCTGCTACTGTACTGTACAACATGTCATATTATTTCTGTTTTCTACCTGCTACTGCTCTTCCTATACAGCATGTTATACCATTTCTGTTCCTACCTGCTACCGTACCATACAATATGTTATATTATTCAGGTTTCTACTTACTACTGTTCTTCCTGTATAGTAAATTATACTGTTCCTGTTTCTACTTGTTATTGTTCCACATGCATTCTCCTGTTTATTCCTGCATTACACATTTTATATTATATAGCTTTAAGCATGTTTCTTTTTTATATAGGATGTTTAGAGGACTACAACCATAAGGCCGTTTGATTTGACACTATAACTGGACACCCTAGAAAACTTAAGCTCGTCACGTCGGGGAGCTTGGAGTTAGCGCGATGGGCAGCACGACCATCTTCAACAGCAGAACATGTCTTCTCCAACAAAACCATTTCTTTCCTAGAAATTAAACAACAAGTCATAGGATTTCGAGGTTTTTTGCCTAGTGCAACATAAATCCTCACTTTATCTGTTAGGCCTTTGCACAGTCAAACTGTGCAATTTAAGCTCTAACTCGTTCTAGGTTTCGAGGTTGTCGTCCGATACGACGTAAACCCTCATGTCTTCCAGACAATTTGTGTGATTATGTCACGTAAATATAAGCCATAATTAAATAAAATTGGCAGGATGAAACATTTTAATAATTTCTTCTCAAAACTGAAATCAAACTATGGGATAGACTGGGAAGTCATCGAGGTTCGCCTCTGGATCTATGACCTCCCATAGTTTCTCTTCAATTGGATTCCTCAACAATGTTCCAGATTTGAGCCTTTCCCCTTTCACACCTCTTAGTTCGATTTTGTTGAAAAGTTTCATTCTTTTGACTTCTTTGAAGATAGTTTCCCTGATTTTTATCGAGAGTTTTCTTAGGTGACTTCGGTCATTTAAGATGTAATTAACTATAGGGACTTGTTCTTATAGGAAGCTTTTCCGAACCCAACCTAAAATAAACCCTATTTAATTCTTTGTATTAAATAGGGGAACTTGTCGGCAAATACACCGGAGTTACATCTAGTGTGCACGCGCAGTTCAGGGCTGTGACCGCAGAGGTTATACTAGGGTTATATTTAGTATACAACCGTGTTACAGGGGGGGTGAGCGCGGAGGTTACACCGGTATTACATCCAGTGTACATGCGCGTTACAGGGGGGTGACAGCGGAGATTACACCGGTGTTACATAGGGCTTACAAGTGCTTTACAGGGGGTTGACAGCGGAGATTACATCGGGATTACATGGAGGTTACAATGACGGGTCGGGTCGACGGGTCACGCGCGGTAAAAAGTATATTTGTTTTAAGGTGGGGCCGGCGAAGCTGATGTGTCTTCCTCTAATTGGGTATCGCACGCAGCGCTGCTTACGTCTTATGTACGCAAATTTTTTCCCTACAGGAGAGTAGGCTAATCAAAATTTGCAAGGCAGACAATTTAAAGTTCTACTGTCACTTTAACTTTTAATATGGTGCCACAGTTGATGTTCATTTATTGTATTCTTTTAAAATAGTAATAGCAGATGTTGGAAACTGCAACAAAGAGAGAATAAGGATAATTCCAAATTCTATTAAGAATATCAAAAAGTCCTCTCCAAAATAGATTTCAGCGTATATATATGACCTCCTTTATAAAACGACCATGTAATAACTACTATAATATAATTGGTACATCTGAAAATACAATAATCATAGAAAAGGACAATTTAAGTAGTGGAGCCTAGTAGGTTGTTAGAAACGGTAAGATAGCCTACATGATACGATAAATGCCACATCAGGATTCCCCTGTTTCAAGAGAACTCTACTAGAGTGAAGTGATCTGAAATGGCGTGTCACATGGCTGATGATAAGCATGTATATTAGCAATATTGAAAGTAGATGAAATAAGGATGTCTTCAATTCATTTAACCACTGGGAATGATCCAAACTTTCTCAGGCTAAGCTTTTAGAATAAGAACCTGGTGGAAAATGCTCATTGCAAAACCTTACCATGATTAAATATCCCGAATTAAAAAAAACTTATGGAGTCAATGCACGTCATCCTTTTGCTTTTAAATGGAATTGGAATCAATCAATTTGGCATGAACTTCTTGTTGTATATGTGTTTTTTCCTCAACTAATGCTGTTGCCTCCTTGGTTTTACACTTTGGACTTATGACAATGTCAATGGTATGATTTGGGATTTTGGTGTAAACAATGCTGAAAGGAAATCTCCCTATAGGCCTATTAGACAGAGTTATAAGCGAATTCGGCTTGACTCAGAATTTCATCTCAACGTTTTGGGTGTTCTTGCACTAAGCAACGTAATATAGTGCCCAGTGTGCAGTTAATCACATCCATTTGTACGACTGATTGGGGGTAATATGCCGAGTTCATGCAAAGTGATGTTCTTAAATGTTGCTAAAACTCTCTCCAAAAATGGCTAATAAACTTGACATCACGATCAGATATAAGACTTCAAGGTAAACCATGAAGGTGAACGATTTCTTGAAAAAATAACTGTGCTGTAAGGCGGGTATTTTTACATGCTATGAAATGAGCCATTTTGAAAAATCAAGGCCTTTTTTTGTTTTTGGCAAACCCAATATAAAATCTAAACTTAAATCCTCCCATATTGAATCAGGGATGGTTAAGGGCATGTAGAGTCAGGTATTTTGAGTATCGCCCTTATAAACTTGATGTATGGGACATTTTTCAACAAATCAAGTGGCATCTCAGCGAAGTCAAGGCCAAAAGAACTTTGATGCAGCTGTGTCAATATTTTTTCTCCTGCCTAGATGAGCAGTCAACCCTCCCATATGTGTATCTTTAATAAGTTTCATCCTAAGTGAAAAGTTTGGTATCCATATTTGATTACTCTTAAACAGATAAGTTTCATCCTATGTGTATCTTTAATAAGTTTCATCCTATGTGTATCTTTAATAAGTTTCATCCTAAGTGAAAAGTTTGGTATCCATATTTGATTACTCTTAAACAGATAATCGTGCCTGATGTAATAATCATCAACTAGATGCACGTCCTACATTGTTTCCAAACTCTTGCAAAGTCTCGGTCACTGATATACAGCTCTTGTATGTGTTCGAACCTTTTAATCTCGGTCTGGAGAGTAATGAGAAGGACTAATCTATGGCTGAGAGCATCCGCCATGCGATTTTGGAAACCTGTTTTGTGTTTAGTGCAAAACTAAAATTCTGTAGGAAAATAATTCATTTGGCATGCATGTGGCTGATTGATTTTTGTTAGTTAAAAAATTGAAGAGATCGATGGTCACAATAGAGAATGAAATCTTGATAACAAGACAGCGTTCCCACTGCTCGAGTGTACGTAACACAACATACAACTCCTGCTCATAAACAATCCACTTTTGTCTTGCTGAACTTAGCTGTTTGATGAAATAATCAATTGGCCTATTATTCTGAGATAGGACATCTCTGATTCCTGTAGTAGAGACATCAATATCCACGTTGAATGGTTGGTCAAAATCAGGAATGACTAATACAAGGGGTGCACTTGCTGCAATTTTAAGAGTATCGAAGCTATATTGCTGCTTGCTTGACCAGAAAAAAAGTTTTTTATTTCAAAGAGTTTGTTATTGGAGCCATGATTATGTTGTTCTCGTATAATCTATGATAGATGTTAGCCAATCCATAGAAAATTTGGGCATCCCAGAGGGAAGGTGTTGGCCTTGCTATAATAGCTGTTACTTTTCTTGACCATTTGATTCCTTTCGGCGGTTGTAACGAAGCCCAAAAAATATACTTATGAGGATGTGAATTCACATTTTGATTTGTTGAGTTATAATTGTTGCAAGTGTTTTAGATGATCGTTCAATGAAGCACTGAAACTAATATATTGGCAAAGTATACAACACAACATATTGCCAAAAAGATTTAAGCATCTCATTCATGAGTTTCATGAGAGCATCAGGTGCATTGCCTAGCCTGAAGGTCATTACCTTCCTTTCATACAATCCTTGATGAGTTTTGAACAGTTTTTAATTTTCCTCCTGGACGTATGTGTATTTGATGATAATCACTCTGCAAGTCCAACTTAGAAAACATTTTAGCACTCTTGAGTTTGTCCAACACGTCTTCCCGACGAGGCATAGGGAATCGATATTTAATTGTTATTTTATTGGTACCTTGGTTGTCCATACACATATGTCAGGTTTCATATTTCTTGGGCATTAGTAAAGCCGGCATGGCACATTGGCTCTAGATAGGTTGAATCTATTTTTTAGCCAGCAGCTGATCTACTATTTCCTGTAACATGCGATGCTCTTTCGACTCATTTTATAATGAGGCAAATTTGGTAAGGATACACCCGGAACAAAATCAATTTATTGTTTGGTCTGAAGTTGTGGAAGGACTGGAGGTAGCTCAGCTGGACCGATATTTGCAAATTGCAACAACTGTTGAGATTCCTTAGGTTGGACTGTTATATTTGGTCTTTTGTTCCGCTCATTTACAACCAAAGCAAACATAGCAGCAGATTCCTTATATGCAGAAAGCAATGCCAACCAGAAATCATGCTTAAAGCGATTTTGCTGTTGGATGTGGTTGGCGGGACAGTCGAAGATGTAGGCAGCAACTTGAATCATTTGCCTTTCCACTCAACGATTAAACATTAGAGCGACAATCATAGGTTACCCCCATATCTAACTACTAAGGTCATCCCAAAACTAGGTGACAAACCTCCATATCAATCATATCCCAATCCTTCTCAAGCGATGTGTTCTCCTATAGAAAAAGTAACTTGACATATTTCTAAAATAAGGTTTTTGACACGATTGATTTTATACGGATGTGAAAGTTTGAATGTTTTGAGTTGTAAAGCTTCCATAAAAGATCAGAAGATTATGTTTTCAGAACATCCATTATCAATGATTAAATCACATACTTTTCCATTAATTGTACACGTTTTAAATTTAACATGTCGTTGAGAAGCAACCGGTTAACGGGGAGTTAAAAGGAGCTTCTCTAAGATGCACACGATAACTTTTCCCTCCTCCGCTAGAACTTCTTCATCTACATTTCTGAACTCATTGCCATCTGAATGATCATCTTTCATTTCCCCTTCAAATAATTCAATCTGTTATATAGATGGGCATTCATTTGATTTTTGACCTTGCTGATAATAACGAAAGCAATTCAAGCTGGTGGATCTTGCATATGCATGTTCTCTTGCTGGCATTTTTGCTTTATTTGAAAGCTTTGCTACTCGTGACGTATTATTTGGCCTCGTCGTCAATTGAGACTGAAGAGAGTTTGGTTTCACAACTGAAGCAACCGTTCTGTGCAATCAAAAAGAATTCTTGATTTCACTTGCTAGATGTACTGCCTTTGGCATTGCAATTAATTTGAGATTCTGCTTTATATGGTAAATTCATGGTTTGGAAAAGAGACCAAACATAATTTAATTTAAGCTCATCCTAAATTGCATCCTTGAGCACCCCAATGTATCTCACAACGGATTAATTAGCTGAATCATTGATATTATTTGGACCATTGAGATGATAAAATTCTTTTGTATAATCGTTGATTGATCAGATTCCCTGTGAGTAGTTTTGATGCTTTAAATATAAAATTTGTTCAAAGTCGGTTAAAAATGTCCCTGTAGGAGGCCGCTTCATTTGGAACTGACAGTCTCGTTTATGAATTTGGAGTAGCTGCATCTACCAAACAGCAGCCCTTCCTTACAATCTACATGCAACATATTTGACTTGCCTCTCTGGCAGAGTTTCCATATATTCAANGCTCGTCACGTCGGGGAGCTTGGAGTTAGCGCGATGGGCAGCACGACCATCTTCAACAGCAGAACATGTCTTCTCCAACAAAACCATTTCTTTCCTAGAAATTAAACAACAAGTCATAGGATTTCGAGGTTTTTTGCCTAGTGCAACATAAATCCTCACTTTATCTGTTAGGCCTTTGCACAGTCAAACTGTGCAATTTAAGCTCTAACTCGTTCTAGGTTTCGAGGTTGTCGTCCGATACGACGTAAACCCTCATGTCTTCCAGACAATTTGTGTGATTATGTCACGTAAATATAAGCCATAATTAAATAAAATTGGCAGGATGAAACATTTTAATAATTTCTTCTCAAAACTGAAATCAAACTATGGGATAGACTGGGAAGTCATCGAGGTTCGCCTCTGGATCTATGACCTCCCATAGTTTCTCTTCAATTGGATTCCTCAACAATGTTCCAGATTTGAGCCTTTCCCCTTTCACACCTCTTAGTTCGATTTTGTTGAAAAGTTTCATTCTTTTGACTTCTTTGAAGATAGTTTCCCTGATTTTTATCGAGAGTTTTCTTAGGTGACTTCGGTCATTTAAGATGTAATTAACTATCTCTGATTTTTATCGAGAGTTTTTTTAGGTGACTTCGGTCATTTAAGATGTAATTAACTATAGGGGATTTTTCTTATAGGAAGCTTTTCCGAACCCAACCTAAAATAAACCCTATTTAATTCTTTGTATTAAATAGGGGAACTTGTCGGCAAATACACCGGAGTTACATCTAGTGTGCACGCGCAGTTCAGGGCTGTGACCGCAGAGGTTATACTAGGGTTATATTTAGTATACAACCGTGTTACAGGGGGGGTGAGCGCGGAGGTTACACCGGTATTACATCCAGTGTACATGCGCGTTACAGGGGGGTGACAGCGGAGATTACACCGGTGTTACATAGGGCTTACAAGTGCTTTACAGGGGGTTGACAGCGGAGATTACATCGGGATTACATGGAGGTTACAATGACGGGTCGGGTCGACGGGTCACGCGCGGTAAAAAGTATATTTGTTTTAAGGTGGGGCCGGCGAAGCTGATGTGTCTTCCTCTAATTGGGTATCGCACGCAGCGCTGCTTACGTCTTATGTACGCAAATTTTTTCCCTACAGGAGAGTAGGCTAATCAAAATTTGCAAGGCAGACAATTTAAAGTTCTACTGTCACTTTAACTTTTAATATGGTGCCACAGTTGATGTTCATTTATTGTATTCTTTTAAAATAGTAATAGCAGATGTTGGAAACTGCAACAAAGAGAGAATAAGGATAATTCCAAATTCTATTAAGAATATCAAAAAGTCCTCTCCAAAATAGATTTCAGCGTATATATATGACCTCCTTTATAAAACGACCATGTAATAACTACTATAATATAATTGGTACATCTGAAAATACAATAATCATGGAAAAGGACAATTTAAGTAGTGGAGCCTGGTAGGTTGTTAGAAACGGTAAGATAGCCTACATGATACGATAAATGCCACATCAGGATTCCCCTGTTTCAAGAGAACTCTACTAGAGTGAAGTGATCTGAAATGGCGTGTCACATGGCTGATGATAAGCATGTATATTAGCAATATTGAAAGTAGATGAAATAAGGATGTCTTCAATTCATTTAACCACTGGGAATGATCCAAACTTTCTCGGGCTAAGCTTTTAGAATAAGAACCTGGTGGAAAATGCTCATTGCAAAACCTTACCATGATTAAATATCCCGAATTAAAAAAAACTTATGGAGTCAATGCACGTCATCCTTTTGCTTTTAAATGGAATTGGAATCAATCAATTTGGCATGAACTTCTTGTTGTATATGTGTTTTTTCCTCAACTAATGCTGTTGCCTCCTTGGTTTTACACTTTGGACTTATGACAATGTCAATGGTATGATTTGGGATTTTGGTGTAAACAATGCTGAAAGGAAATCTCCCTATAGGCCTATTAGACAGAGTTATAAGCGAATTCGGCTTGACTCAGAATTTCATCTCAACGTTTTGGGTGTTCTTGCACTAAGCAACGTAATATAGTGCCCAGTGTGCAGTTAATCACATCCATTTGTACGACTGATTGGGGGTAATATGCCGAGTTCATGCAAAGTGATGTTCTTAAATGTTGCTAAAACTCTCTCCAAAAATGGCTAATAAACTTGACATCACGATCAGATATAAGACTTCAAGGTAAACCATGAAGGTGAACGATTTCTTGAAAAAATAACTGTGCTGTAAGGCGGGTATTTTTACATGCTATGAAATGAGCCATTTTGAAAAATCAAGGCCTTTTTTTGTTTTTGGCAAACCCAATATAAAATCTAAACTTAAATCCTCCCATATTGAATCAGGGATGGTTAAGGGCATGTAGAGTCAGGTATTTTGAGTATCGCCCTTATAAACTTGATGTATGGGACATTTTTCAACAAATCAAGTGGCATCTCAGCGAAGTCAAGGCCAAAAGAACTTTGATGCAGCTGTGTCAATATTTTTTCTCCTGCCTAGATGAGCAGTCAACCCTCCCATATGTGTATCTTTAATAAGTTTCATCCTAAGTGAAAAGTTTGGTATCCATATTTGATTACTCTTAAACAGATAAGTTTCATCCTATGTGTATCTTTAATAAGTTTCATCCTATGTGTATCNGAAATTCACTTTGTCACTGAAAGCATATAGTCCTGGAACTGGAATGTCTCTTTTATGTCATTCATCTTCATCAGATTCAAACAAGTCAAATTTCCGATTGATGATGCTGTCAGCTTCTGATTCTGGAATACTCCTGTTTTCCACGGTTTTATCTCATGTCCCTAAATCCTCCACAATTTGATCGGCGTAAAGGTATGATTGCCTGCGTTCTAGGTTGAATTGCAGGATTTCTGGGGTTTCTCCCTTTTAATCAATTGTCCTAGCTTGCAATTCTTGTCGCATCTTTAAGGTAAATTGAAAAACTCAGCGGTTAGCTCACGTAACCTTTGCACTAGATTATCATGAGTAATCCACATGAATTTCAGATTCGTCTTGCTTCCTTCCGCCATGCCAGTGAACGCTGGTTTTTAATACAAATATAGCGTAGATGTCGGAAAATAGTAACAAAACAAAGAACAAGGATAATTCCCAAATTCTATTTAGAATATCAAAAGCTCCTGAAAATACATTCCAGTGTATATATATAACCTTTTGTATAAAACAACTATTGACAACTACGGAAATATAGTTGGTATATCTGAAAGATAAAAAACATAGAAAAAAACAATTTAAATAGTGGAGCCTAGTAGGTTGTTAAAAACGATAAGATAGTCTGTACGATAAGATATATGCCACATCAAGTATAATCTCTTTTTTCCCGGAGAGAGAAGCTCTTTCCACCTATATTGGGGATTTGCAAATAAAGAAAGTTTTTGTTATGTATTTTGAGGAATCTGGGTATTTATGGACATCATCAATGTTTCAAAGATTTTTCTTTATGCCAACCTGACTGTTTAGTAATCCCACTTCAATATTCCATGTACTATTAGTGAATTTTGCTATGCAATTGAATATGATCTGTCTTCTGAATTTTTTCTTATCAGTACATGTTGGAACCAGGACAAGTTCAAACCATATAACTATTTGCATATTTATTCTTAAAAACTTTCCATATCTATCTTGTCATCTTCCAAAAGAGCTCTTTGGGGTGGTGGACAGCCCAGGACTTAAATACTGCTTTTCGGCCCTACACCTAGCCGATGTGAGACTTTTTGTCCGTGACATTGTTCTCCACCCAATCACGTGACACCCTCATCACGTATCGGCTCCATCGAGGGTCTCATTGGACCATGGAGAGTCCACACATCTAGCAGACAGTAATCTGCTATGATACCACTTGTCACATCCCAAAAGAGCTCTTTGGGGTGGTGGGCAGCCCAGGACTTAAATACTGCTTTTTGGCCCTACACCTAGCCGATGTGGGACTTTTTGTCCATGGCATTATGTCCATTTCTTTGTGCAATGATGCACAACAAATACTTTCAGAAAAACAGAGATCTAATTACACCAGATAATATAACATAACATGAATGAGAATTAAAAATAGCTATGCTTGGAAACTCCATGTTGCAAGCGAAATGTGACGAATAAGAAATTCCTATGCTTGAATCATATGTTACATTTTAAGCACTGAACATGAACTTAATAGCTACTAATTCTTTGAAGGAGCAACACAAGCATACCACAATTCTTATGTATTAACACATCTAATTCTTCAACATTCATATTTATATGCATACCACTCAAATCTTTAACATCACATAAAAAAATACAATCATCACTATCTTTTTTTTAATCTGAAATGCACCTTTTCATGCACAGGTTTATGACACCAAGGCGCTATAAGTGTAAATATAAAACGTTAGGTGTTAGATATGTAAATGCATAAGGATTGTGTGGTATGTATGTAAATTTTTTTCCTTTGAATTGTAATTTCTGTTTTCTTGATCATTAAGAGTTGTTGATATCCAGCTAATGTAGCATTTAACCATTTATGAATGATTTCAATCAACGCTATGACCATGTGCATTTTCTTAATCACATGGTATGACATTAAGTTATACTTCTAACAACTTCATTTTGATGCAGGAAATTCAAGACCTGCTACTTACTTGGAAACCATATATAAATTCTTCTTCATGTATCTTTGTTTATGCTCCTTCAAGAAATCGTCAAATTATTTTCGATGCGGAGAAGCAAAACTCGCGTTTTTCTTATCGTGTTACTCGACAAATACCTTTGACGGTCCGAAGACCAACATTGAAAGAAGCGAAGCGTGTATATCTTTGTTTGACTCAGTTGACCTTTGAAGTAGATGAAAACAGTCCACCGGATGACCCAAATTTACTTGTCGGCGATGAAGAAAAAGATGATCAACTATTTCACGAGTCACCGGTAATCAAAAACCTAGAAGTTATGACCTCATCTCCATTATCGGGTTTGCCCATCGAGGATTTACCGAGTAGTTTAGCGAATATAAGTTTATCCCACTGTGAAAACAAATCAACCTCCTTGCATGAGGCCGCACAATCCGGCAATGCTCAATGGACTCTTGAGCTTCTGGAACAAGGTTGTAGTCCTTGCTTAAAAGATGAAAGAGGCCGAACTCCTTACATGTTGGCGACAGAGAAGGAAGTCAGAAACACTTTTAGAAGATTTATGGCTGCGAATCTAGATAGATGGGATTGGCAGGCTGCTTATGTGCCCAGTCCATTGNTGATAGATGGGATTGGCAGGCTGCTTATGTGCCCAGTCCATTGACGAAAGAAATGGAGGAATCTCAAGCAGCCAAGCAGGTTTTTCTTCCCCTCAGCTTTATCAGTGATTGTGCAGAATGTACTAATTCCAATTTTATGTATGTTTTGGTGAGGAGAAAGATTTTTCTCTTCAATTATATGAAAGAAGTCGAACAGATTGAACCCAAAAGTTTATAAAGTGGTTGCGGTGAACCTGAAGTGGACAATTGTTTAACCACCTTGCTTGAACATTCATATTCCACGATAATAAAAAGGGGCATTTACGATTATGTCACCCAATTCTTATGTATTTTTATATCTAACACCTAAAATTTATATGTTAATTTATGCCACCCAAAACTTTCATATCAAATAAAAAATACCAACGTCTTAACATTTAAAAAGTGAAATATACCTTTTTATATATTGAAAAAGGCATATATATATGTAAAAATTGAAGTTTAGGTGTTAGATATGCAAATACGTAGGGATTGAGTGGTATGTATGTAAATCTTCCTAATAAAAATATTACACATCACATCACATTAAACTGAATTGTTTCATTACTATGAGGTTTAAAGGTTTATTTTGACGGTACTAAAATAGAAGGGCGTCATCTCATCACTTGTCGGAATATATTTCTGTGGTTATAATTTAGATGCTTCTTGTTTATACTTGAACCACCACAAACCCGCGCCGCCATATACAAAAAAAACGGGAAAAAGGAAGAAAACTTCTTTCTGCAGTTTTGTTATCATTTTCAACCCATTCCTAAACTTTAATGAATGTCAAATTTTTTATCACTTTGTATTCTCTTTGATAAAATATTGTTAAATGAATCACTTTGCATTCTCTTGATAAAATATTGCTAAATGAAAATTTAAAACTATTACTGGTTTTTTTCTTCGATTTTAACTGTTCATCTTTGGATACGCAGGCGGAGAAGGATGCCAAGAGGAAAGCTAAAGCAAAAGAAATGAAGAAGTTGAGAAAGGCAAAAGAAAAAGCCAAGGTAATCTACTCTTAATGAAATAATGCCGTGTTGATGTTTCATATCCTAACAAAAAGAATGTCCAGTGTAGTTTCTTTTCTTTTTTTCATGACAATGATGGACAACCCGTTATAATTTAGTTATAATCTGAATCTCAAGCAAGATCGGTTCAATTAGGTTGGTGATTTCATGAGATTGAAGTGGAAGATAGAGTGAAAGAACCATTTCGCTCATTAACTCTATCTATTCATCTTTTAAAGGGGTAGGGAGAACCTGTGATTTTAATGGATCCCAAGGCTCTAGGATTTTCGATTAATTTACCATAAATTTAATCCAAATTGGATAATCCCTAAAATTTTTATTATTTAGTTTACAATAAGGATGGGCCTAACAACTAAAAAAACTAAAATTAATGTAAATATTCTAAGATATTGTAACTTCTGTATAATTACTTTCTTGTTCCATATCAACTCTTTTGTGCCCAATTAAACTCGATCTCCCATTAAAGATTTATATGAAAGTTTTTTTCATGGAAGCTTGGTTTCCATAACGGAGTAGATGGAACAACTACTTTATGGATATTTTCTTGTCTTTCTTTGCCATATATTTCTCTCAACTCTCTCGTAGTTGTAGTCATAAGCTTGTTGGTTGTGGTCTATTTTGAATGTTGCTTCTCCAAATCATCTCTACTAAGTCTAGTTGTTGATGAGTGTTAACAAGATTATTAAAAAATCTCATTCTTTGAGAATAGTTTGTTATGACCCGACCCGGGACTTGGAATTAACCAATGCAGGAACAAATGGTCGACAATGAATTAAATTTTCTATATTAATAGATGAAAAAGCCACTAATTGAAATAAATTAAAATAGTATATTTAATTTTATCCTGGCTTGGGGCTTGGAATTAATCAAGACTGAAACAAACGATCGGATGATGATAATTAATATTTTTATATACTTTTACTATTTAATAGATAAAAGAACCACTAATCGAAATAAATTAGAATATTATATTTAATTTTCTTCGTTTCTGATTGTTCACGCCGTTTATAAACGTTTTGCTATTTATCGCTCATCTTTTAATCAATTAAACTAACCTGAAAAGTTAGTTTAAAACACATGTGAGCTAAACAAGCACTGAATACTCATTCATAAACTGCAGTAATACAAGAGTAAATGAAACAATATACATGCCAGTCAAACTTTCAATAAACCAATAAAAACATTTAATGTTATTCAATGATTTTTACAATATCAATAACATATCAATATCATTATGTATCTGTATAAACTTCATAGGAGCGTCGTTTAAAATTTGTGTCAATTAAGACACATCAATATCAATAACTTTTTTCATATATGTACACGATTATTTTAGTGTTCTCCTATTAGTACCATCAAGGGGTGACTCCATCATAGTCAATATACATATATTCACTCAATGTAAATTATATCATTCACAATCTCATATCACTCAACATGTAATACTATAATATATCAATTATTCTATAATATAGGCCTATTAAGCATTTCACATCAAAATGACCAATAAATTTAATAATAAAAAATCAATTGCTTTAATCACACGTGAATAACATTCCATACAACTGGTTTAGAAGAGGTACTACAATAATTTTGTAATTTAAGCGTTGGAGTACCCACATCAATTTCAATTAATTTGCTATTGATCATGACGTCGATTCTTCTAAAATTGAAAGCCTATAACATGATATAAATTTTAATTAATCTATTATTTTAATAAACTATTAGCTTTTCATTAAATGTTTAGATTTTCTTCATGTAATCACTGTAAACTGTTTGGGCACACCCCTGTCAAATAATTCAGGCTTCACCCACATTTGAGATCGGCAGGTCCTAACAGCATCATCCATGTGGAGGAAAATATAGCAGACACTGTTAATCTTCCAAAAATGTTGAATGAAAATCTGTCTCATAAGGCTACTCCTCACCAACTAGATCAGCAACTTTCGTTTATTGTTGCTGAGATGCTTCTTCCTCAGATCACAAATGCTATGAATTTTGTTGTAGCAGATGCTAGCCGAAGTGTCTTGGCACCAACTATTGCGAGAGAAGAGGGTGCTCAAGTTTTGGAGGAGTGTAAGAATCAAGGTGTGCTGCAGGCTGAGTCAAATCAGCAGTTTACGAATTAACATACCCCTCGGGGTGAGCTCTCTATCGAAGGTCCACCTGTTGTTTAGACGGGACTATCTCTGGCAGATGATTGACAGATTTACAAATCTAGGAAGAAGAAAAAAGGAATGTTAGATCTCAGTAATTCTCAGGATGACTGTCTCATAGTTTTGGACGGAAGCCCACATCTCAGTATGTTGTTGGACTCCCTACCTAGATCCAGGGGAAGGGGAAGCGGTAAATCCACCGACTACACCCACTATGATTAAGAGTTTTCTTTTTTTTTAATATTTTTGGGGATTTTGTGTGGTTTATGGCTCCTTTTGATTAAGTTGTAATCCATGTGAGTGGGTACTTTGTACCCACTCACTAAAACCTTTGTATCATCTCTTTTATATCAATAAATTTTGCATTTTCATAAATAAATAAATAAATAAATAAATATATATATATANACTTCTTCGAGCATGAGGTTCCTTCCTAGGCTCCACTCGGTTCAAATGCTTCGGCCTAACTTGCACAAAACTTCTCTTCTTCGACACTCGGCTAGGGCACATCGAAGCTCCTCCGTCGTCTTCCTCTTCGACTCGGCTCGATTTGACACAGTAGTGCGATCCTTTGCTCCAGAGCTCGGCTTTAGCTCCCATGCACGAACCTTCTTCCTCTTGGCTTTTGCTCCATAGCTCGACTTTAGCTCCCACGCACGAGCATCTATCATCGAACGAATAGGGATACAAACCATTCTCTGAATAGCTCCACGGATACCTCCCAACTAATTTGTCTTGACACCGCCCACGCCACCACCTTTTGACTTCTCCATCCAGTACAAACTGTAATATAATTATTTAATAGATTTATGTAATACTTTTTGCCAATTTTTCTGACAATTATCACAAGGCATTCTTGTACGTTGACCACTTATTTTATATAATGATATATAAAGCTTATAATCCCGTAACCCATATAATTTACCCACATTTAGACTTTATCCATGATAATGTTGACACTTTAGTATGAGCTTGATGAAATATTTCAATAAATTCATAAAAATGATTCTTAAGTGAAGAATGATAAACTTGGGACTTAATGGGTTAATTTTCTATTTTTATGATGTATTTTCTAGGCATACCCTAAGCATGTTACAATGCCAATTTTTGTGGCTTTATCATTGTCATTGTAACAAATGAAAGAAATTCGTATTGCTTCAGGTTAGGGTTTAGATATAAACAGCACAAGGAAATTCAACACTAATACCAATTGATTTAGATTATTGATGAAGAATTTATTTGACGCATTAGAGTGCCTAGTGTTTAGGTTTAAATATGATTTCATTTTATAATTCTGTTTCATATTCCTCTTGTTTACTTTTTGGCTTAAGTGCATGAGTGTCCCTAGAGTGAACTCTAGTGGATATTCTAGTGTGGGATATGTTAAAAATATAGTTTTAACTAAAATACAAGTTAGATTTAAAGTCGTTTTGTATCTTAAAATATTTTTTTTTGTATCCGACTGAACTTAAAAATATCAAGTATTACAATATGATTAAATTTTACCATATATGATACTACGGTTTGCATTTGGTTAACATGCCTTAGGTGAATGGAGAATGAATAAAATTTCTTTAATATCTATTATAAGTTTCCTCTTGTATCTTGGGAGAATTATTTCTTAATTTCATATTTAAATCCTTGCCTAGGAATTTCAATGAAATAAATATTTATAAAAAAATAATGTTGAGACAATTATTATTTGACTATATATGTTTTTAGTCTTAGTATACATTAAATATGCTGTTATTATTTTTAAATTTCTTAAATTTGTCATGCGATTGATCTTTTTATTAGATGAATGGTAAGTATTTTTTGTTTAGTTTATGTTTGATTTTGTCAAAAAATATTTTACTTTATCATCAATGAGTTACTAAATTATGATTAAGAAATTATCCTTAATCTGTTTTAATAGATTTACTTATTTAAAAATTAGACATTATGCCTTCAAATAAATTTAATTATATGTTCAATTTGACACAATAATCAACATTATTTCTCCAATTAACTTTTAACCAATTGTGATTAATATGAAGGGTAGCGGTGTAAATGAGCCAAACACGAGCGAGCTTGGGCTCAGCTCATTTTCGGCTCTTTAAAAAATGTCACTATTCTTGTTCGGCTCGCGAGCAGTTCACAAACAAAAAACTGTTTTGACAACTCTAGTCACTCATGCAGCCGTTAAGGTGTAAACGAGCCGAGCTTGAGTGAGCCCAAGCTCGATTTGTTAAAAACATATTATTATTTGTATTCAGCTCGTTTATATATCGAGTTGAAAAAAATTGTTCATGCTTGACTCGTTTGTTTATCGAGCTGAACGCGAGTTGTTCACAAACAATGAGTCATTTTAACAACCCTAGTCACCCAGCCTTAGGATATTAAGGGTCGGGCAAGTTTTAAATCTTATTATTTATATTAAATTATTCATTTAAATATAATTTGATATATTTTTATTCTATTTTTTATTAGTTTTTTTAATTGATTATAAACCTTTGTAGCCTTGTGTTCAATTAAATTATATATATATATATATATATATATATATACAAANCACTGCGTTACTAAATTATGCTTAAGAAATTATCCTTAATGTGTTTTAATAGATTTACTTATTTAAAAATTAGACGTTATGCCTTCAAATAAATTTAATTATCTGTCCAATTTGACACAATAGTCGACATTATTTCTTTAATTAACTTNGACTGCGTTACTAAATTATGCTTAAGAAATTATCCTTAATCTGTTTTAATAGATTTACTTATTTAAAAATTAGACATTATGCCTTCAAATAAATTTAATTATCTGTCCAATTTGACACAATAGTCGACATTATTTCTTTAATTAACTTTTAACCAATTGTGATTAATATGAAGGGTAGCGGTGTAAACACGCCAACACGAGCGAGCTTGGGCTCAACTCATTTTCGGCTCTTTAAAAAATGTCACTATTCTTGTTCGGCTCGCGAGCAGTTAACGAACAAAAAGCTGTTTTGACAACTCTAGTCACTCATGCAGTCGTTAAGGTGTAAACGAGCCGAGCTTAAGTGAGCCCAGTGCCACGGACAAATAGTCCCACATCGGCTAAGTGTAGGTCCAAAAAACAGTATTTAATTTCTGGGCTGCTCACCACTCACAAGGGGCTCATTTGGGAGATGACAAGTGGTATCAGAGTAGACTACTGCCTGCCAGGTGTGTGGACTCTCCATGATCCAGTGGGACCCTCGGTGGAGCCGATCCGTGACGAGGGCGTCACGTGATTGGGTGGAGGAGAATGTCACAGACAAATAGTCCCACATCGGCTGTGTAGGGCCAAAAAGCAGTATTTAAGTCCTGGGCTGCCCACCACCCATAAGAGGCTCTTTTGGGAGGTGACACCAGACTCAATTTGTTAAAAACATATTATTATTTGTATTCAGCTCGTTTGTATATCGAGTTGAAAAAAATTGTTCATGCTTGACTCGTTTGTTTATCGAGCCGAACGCGAGTTGTTCACAAACAATGAGTCATTTTGACAACCCTAGTCACCCAGCCTTAAGATATTAAGGGTCGGGCAAGTTTAAAATCTTATTATTTATATTAAAGTATTCATTTAAATATACAACAATAACAACAACAACAAAGCCTTAATCCCACTATGTGGGGTCGGCTACATGAATCCTTTTCCTCCATTGCGTCCTATTTAGTGTCATATTTNCCCTATTTAGTGTCATATTTTCTTTTAGTTCTAATAAATTAAGATCATTTTTAATACAAAAAGCCCAAGTCTTCCTAGGTCTACCTCTGCCTTTCTTAACACAAGTCGAATCCTAAAGTATTCATTTTTTTTTTATTCTATATATAATTTAATTATTTCAAGCCAAAATGAGCCGAACATGAACGAACAAAACATAGTTCGTGTTTGACTCGTTTGCTTGGCGAACAAATCGAATGCGAGCTACTCAACGNAGATCATCATATGGTCGACCTAATGTGACCAAACCATCAAAGACGACTTTCTATAATTTTGTCCGTCACAGGAGCTACACCAACCCTATCACAAATATATTCATTTTGCATTTTGTCTCTAAGTGNCTATATATAATTTAATTATTTCAAGCCAAAACGAGCCGAATATGAACGAACAAAACATAGTTCGTGTTTGACTCGTTTGCTTGGCGAACAAATCGAATGCGAGCTACTCAACGAGCCGAACACGAGTTGTTCGCGAACAACAAGCCTTTTTGACTGCCCTAATGAGGGGAGAAGATGAGAGGGGAAGAAAAATAAGCAATTTGTAAGCCTCTGAATGAATAAGATGATTTTCTTTCCCGTAATAATAGATGTTGTAGTTATAAGAAGCCATGAGAGGGAGAAAACCATTGGCTAGAAGTTTGTTATTTTTCAAGAAGCTATAATCCATTATATCCTTAAATATTAATTAGTAAGATAAAATAAAATGTAGATAAGAGAAAGACTACTTTTCAAGGAGTTTATGTCACAAGCCTTACAAGTTTGTAAGTTATATTAATTTAATTGTTTCAAAAACTTAACTGGAAATGAGAATTAGTATCCTTTTGAAATAATTAGGCTTTAGTAAACCTTAAGCAGTTTGTTATTGCAGTTAATTATGGAACATGGATACTTTTAGGGGACAATTTTGTAGATATTGAATNCTTAACTGGAAATGAGAATTAATATCCTTTTGAAATAATTAGGCTTTAGTAAACTTTAAGCAGTTTGTAATTGCAGTTAATCATGGAACATGGATACTTTTAGGGGACAATTTTGTAGATATTGAATACATGGAGGACATGTGAACATCATCTTNAGTTATAAGAAGCCATGAGAGGGAGAAAACCATTGGCTAGAAGTTTGTTTTTTTTCAAGAAGCTATAATCCATTATATCCTTAAATATTAATTAGTAAGATAAAATTAAATGTAGATAAGAGAAAGACTACTTTTCAAGGAGTTTATGTCACAAGCCTTACAAGTTTGTAAGTTATATTAATTTAATTGTTTCAAAATTTAACTGGAAATGAGAATTAATATCCTTTCGAAATAATTAGGCTTTAGTAAACTTTAAGCAGTTTGTTATTGCAGTTAATTATGGAACATGGATACTTTTAGGGGACAATTTTGTAGATATTGAATACATGGAGGACATGTGAACATCATCTTGAAAATAACACTTTCCATGCTTTTTAATTTTAAAAATGTGCATACATAACACACAATTTTTAAGTACTTACAAATCTAATGCCCAAAATTTGATATTTCCACTTATAACATCTTGATGTCATAAACTTATGCATGAAAATGTGTATTTAACTTTTAAAAGGATAGTGATTGTAATATTTCCATGTGATGTTAAAGATTTAAGTGGTATGCATGTAATTATGAATGTTTAGGTGTTAGATATATAAATATATAAGAATTGTGTGGTATGTATGGAATGGCCCTTTTAATTTTTAAAATTCTACACGTCCCTGGTCACTGATAGGAGTAATAGTTGAATACTTGGGCGAATATTCAGTACAAGTAGATACAATTCACGACACTCGTGGATAACTCTAGAGTTAAGGTTGATAAGAAAGCATAACTAATATGCATGCATGTTTATGAAGATCAATCAAATGATAATTCAAGAAAATATGATTATAGAATGTCACATTCAATTTGATATATTCATGTTTCTGCATGAGAGCCTTGTCAATCATCAATATGGAAACGTTTAAAGCAAGTTTAGGATTAATTCAGTGTAGTTTTCTCACTGCTTTGCTTTTCAGCCGCTGTTGGACACATACATTTGACTTCTACTTTCTTATTACTTCAAAATTTTTGGGGCGAGGAGTTGTTTTTAGAACTAAANGTATGGAAACGTTTAAACCAAATTCAGGATTTATTCAGTGTAGTTTTCTCACTGCTTTGCTTTTCAGCTGCTGTTACACACATACATTTGACTTCTACTTTCTTATTACTTCAAAATTTTTGGGGCGAGGAGTTGTTTTTAGAACTAAATAGAATAAAATTTAGCGTGTTTCTTACAGCTGCTATTTAACTTTTTTCAAAAAAAAAAAAACAGCTTTAAATAAAATTATTTTTTTCTACCGTTGGCTTCCTTTTATAATCCTTTCAGGCGGCTTCTGCTTCCGAAGAACCTCCTAAAGATCAACCGCTTACTCATGTTAGACAACAAATCTCAGAGGAGGTTAGTTGGGTCACTTTTTTATTTTTTATTTTAAAAATTTTTGCTTAGTATTTTTTTTTATGTTTTTATTTTTCTTAAAACAAATTAGCAGGTTTTAAAATACTCAAAATTTTCAAAAAATATTCAAAGTGTTTTAAAAATAACTAATCATATTATAACATATCAAATATATTTTATTTTACGGAAAAATATAAATAAAAAATAATACCAAACTGCCTCTTAGAACTGTCCGAATGATCTTGAATTCCTTCTCTTTGCACAGCCCACTGCACGGGTGGCGCCTTCAAGACAGCAACCAAAACTAAATATTGAGGCAATCTCAAAGGAGGTCGGTCGCATCGCCCATCGCCCATCGCCCATCGCCCATCGCCCATCGCCCATCGCCCATCGCCAATACCTTTATCTCAAAAAATTAGCTTCAAAACTTGTTTTCTGTAATGGCTTAACTTGCTATATTGTCATATTTCATCAGGAGGAAGNTGTATGTATGGAATTGCCCTTTTAATTTTTAAAAATTCTACACTTCCCTGGTCACTGATAGGAGTAATAGTTGAATACTTTGGCGAATATTTAGTGCAGGTAGATACAATTCACGGCACTCGTGGAGACATAAGAAACATATAATTATTGTATCAACATTTTATATATGCTGAAGTATTACTTTCTAATATTTAAAATTTGGAAGCACTGTTGTAGACCTGACATGTACAGGTCAGGTGTGAGCTTTGCCTCTTATAGAGACATCGTGATGCTAGGCAACTCTAGAGTTAAGGTTGATAAGAAAGCAAAACTAATATGTATGCATGTTTATGAAGATCAATCAAATGATAATTCAAGAAAATATGATTATAGAATGTCACATTCAATTTGATATATTCATGTTTCTGCATGAGAGCCTTGTCAATCATATCAATATGGAAACGTTTAAACCAAATTCAGGATTAATTCGGTGTAGTTTTCTCACTGCTTTGCTTTTCGACCGCTGTTACACACATACGTTTGACTTCTACTTTCTTATTACTTCAAAATTTTTGGGGCGAGGAGTTGTTTTTAGAACTAAATAGAATAAGCGTGTTTCTTACAGCCGCTATTTAACTTTTTTCAAAAAAAAAAAAAAAAGAAACAGCTTTAAATAAAATTAATTTTTTCTTCTGTTGGCTTCCTTTTATAATCCTTTCATTGGCAATGCAAGCTGTAACCTTTTTTTTGGTTTGTTTTGTTTACTACTTAGATGCAGGAACAGGCGGCTTCTGCTTCCGAAGAACCGCCTAAAGATCAACCGCTTCCTCATGTTAGACAACAAATCTCAGAGGAGGTTAGTTGGGTCACTTTTTTATTTTTTATTTTAAAAATTTTTGCTTAGTATTTTTTTTTATGTTTTTATTTTTCTTAAAACAAATTAGCAGGTTTTAAAATACTCAAAATTTTCAAAAAATATTCAAANCTTATTCTTTATTTTAAAAATTTTTGCTTAGTATTTTATTTATGTTTTTATTTTTCTTAAAACAAATTAGCAGGTTTTAAAATACTCAAAATTTTCAAAAAATATTCAAAGTGTTTTAAAAATAACTAATCATATTATAACATATCAAATATATTTTATTTTTACGCAAAAATATAAATAAAAATAATCCCAAACTGCCTCTTAGAACTGTCCGAATGATCTTGAGCTCCTTCCCTTTGCACAGCCCACTGCGCGGGTGGCGCCTTCAAGACAACAACCAAAACCAAATATTGAGGCAATCTCAAAGGAGGTCGGTCGCATCGCCTATCGCCAATATCTGTATCTCGAAAAGTTAGCTTCAAAACTTGTTTTCTGTAATGGCTTAACTTGCTATATTGTCATATTTCATCAGGAGGAAGAAAAANCTTTAAAAATAACTAATCATATTATAACATATCAAATATATTTTATTTTACGCAAAAATATAAATAAAAAATAATCCCAAACTGCCTCTTAGAACTGTCCGAATGATCTTGAATTCCTTCTCTTTGCACAGCCCACTGCACGGGTGGCGCCTTCAAGACAACAACCAAAACTAAATATTGAGGCAATCTCAAAGGAGGTCGGTCGCATCGCCTATGGCCAATATCTGTATCTCGAAAAATTAGCTTCAAAACTTGTTTTCTGTAATGGCTTAACTTGCTATATTGTCATATTTCATCAGGAGGAAGAAAAACTATCCCTTGCAGCAGAGAGAGAGAAGAGAGCTGCTGCAGCAGAAAGGAGAATAGCAGCCATGAAGAATGAGGGAACCACAGCAGTTAGCAGTTCAGAAACCAATGCTTCAGCTAAGGATCACTTCTGCTCATTCTGCAATGCTTCGTTGGCGGGGAAGATACCATTCCACAGGTACGATTACAATTATTGCAGCACTTCATGCATGCATGTTCATTGGAAGGTTCTTCAAGATGGATAAGAGTTGAAATTTTCTTTTTTATACTAAAAAAATTCTTCTTTTTTTGTTTAACGATGAAAACCAAGGCTTTTGGGTAGAAATTGTAATTTATTTATTGTTGAGTTGTAAAGTTTTTGTTAGAGATAAAAAAATCTTTACTTAGAGGAGTTTTAAGGAACCGTTTTTATGCAGGTGTTAATGGGGGATTTTATATGTATATTAAAAAAGGAATGTACATACATACAATACTATTCTTATGGATTTACATATCTAACCCATGAAATTTGATATTTACATTTAGAATACTTTGGTGTTATAAATTTTTTCATGAAAAAATGTAATTAACTTATAAAAAGTTCATGGTTATGATATTCTTAATGCGATTTTAAAATTTTGAGTGTTATGTATCTAGCTATGAAAGCTTAGGCATATGCGAATACATGAGAATTGCATAGTATGTATGTTAAGTGCCCCTAAAAACAAACAAAATTATCACCTAATTGTAAAATCAGATTGTTTGAAAATGATGTTACTTGGAATGACATCATGGAGCGATCATGTATGATTAAGTACAATTGTTTTCGGCTTCGAATTTTATAATAGAGTTTTATTATTATTATTATTATTGCAAGTGTTACATATATGTCGCTCCATTCTTTATGCATTTTCATATCTAACACCTAAACTTCAATGTTCACATACATACCAACTTATCTACACATTTGTATTTCACTTTTTTGAAGTTAAAATGGTGATATTTTGGACGTGATATGAAACTGTTGGGTGGTATAAATGCAAAAAAAAGTAAACTTTAGGTGTTAGATGTGGAAATACATAAGATTGGGTGGTGTGTATGTGAATGCCCCAAAATATCATTGAGGATTGAGTTTTGTTATCCGAGCTTTCAGAAAATTGTGATCCTATATGGAATGTTACTTGATAATCGAAGTTGTTTATGTATTTTGAAGGATAATTTGCGCATGAAATGAAATTCAGTGATATGATGAAACATACAAACAACTCTAATTTTATAAAATTGAACCGACTCATACCAGGAAAGCAACAAATTGTAATATAGATTTCTTGAAGTATACAACAACAACAACAAAGCCTTAATCCCACTACGTGGGGTCGGCTACATGAATCCTTTTTCCACCATTGCGTCCTATTTAGTGTCATATTTTCATTTAGTTCTAGTAAATTAAGATCATTTTTAACCATTATTGAGTCCACTTAATCCCACTACGTGGGGTCGGCTACATGAATCTTTTTTCTCCATTGCGTCCTATTTAGTGCCATATTTTCATTTTGTTCTAGTAAATTAAGATCATTTTTTTATACAATAAGCCCAAGTCTTCCTAGGTCTACCTCTACCTTTCTTAACACAAGTCGAATATAAAACATCTACTCTCCTAATCGGATCATCAGATGGTTGACGTTTAGTGTGACCGAACCATCTAAGATGACTTTCTATAATTTTGTCGATTTCTTGAAGTATGTGTAGTAAAAAACAATTTATCAAACATCAACTTGAGCATTTTATAAGTGGAATTTGAACATGGTGAAACATCAATGCTTAGCATTTTTATTGTGTTTTAGATATTCAATCTTGTAATCCCACTAAATTATGCAAACGACTTAGTGATCTTTTTTAATAAGATATGCTTGCCAAGATTCTAAATATGTTTAGTGAATATATTCAAATCATCTTGAATCATTAAATTTAAAATGTGAGCAGCACAATAAATATGAACAAATCTTCCCTCACTTAGAAAACCTAATATTCTACTTAAATATTGCCTTCAAGATTCTAAACATCACACCACATTGAAAACCATTTAACTTTTTTCACTCTCGGCTCTACGTCTCTAACACTATGCAATCACACCAACCTAGCAGGCATATACTGGCCATTTTGCATGCATGTGTTTTGTTCACTCAACACTCTGATCTATGCTTGTGGGTTGTTTTTGTTGAGCTCACCCCATTACCATGCATGGGGGCGCTTTGCCTTTGCCTCAGCTCATCCAAGCATGTCTCATATGGATAAGGCTTTAGTTCTTCCTCCTCTCTTGCTTATGAATCAATCTTCTCCACTTTCGTTAATTTTTATTTTTTCATTTCAAATTCACTTGTCTTCATCCAATTTGGGAAACATGTGTTGGTTTTTCTGCTCNTGATGATCATATTGAAGGAAAAAATCACTAGAAGCAAATGCTTTTATTGATTAAAAAACGTTTCTAAATCTTAAGTTTGCGCCCTCCTGCTCGCACCCTCCTATTGGGTTTCTATGATTTCCTTCGTGGCTCAATGGTGCGGTCTGACATACCTAATCCCAAGGCAAACCAAAATGCCACTGAATACCTCTCCTCACTATGTCCCTAATTGATGGGTTTGGTTCGACCCAAGCAGAAACTTGCCATCAGCACCTATAGTTGATTATCACACCCATCCAAGGAAGAATATGAAGTGCACACTTGCAATTCATTTTTTATTTCAGTGCCAAATAATGAATTTCCTCAAATTTATAGACTAAATTCAAATAGAATAGTAAACATACATAAGAGTAAAAATCAAGGGAAGGAAAAATTAGATGCAGGAAAACCTAATTAAAATATTTAACAATCAATTTCATGGTAATCACTTCTCCCTAATCAACTTATCACCTAAGATATTTTTGCATTTGATTTCATAGGGAAACTCTAGATCTTTGTATACTTTTTGAAAGACTTAGAAAATCCTATCAACTTCAAGGTATTTCACAAGATCATTTCAAAGTCAATTTCATATCATAATATGATCTTATTGTAGTGTCAAATTGACAGCGAATCATTCTTAAATGGTTGAAGTATTAATGAGATATTCTTTATGATTTGTGAAAATGTGAAAATAGTATGCACTTTACTATGTGCAATTAACTACTGCGGCTGTTGGAGACCCTTGCACCATAATGCGCTATTCGCCATAAACACTTCTATATAATATAAACAGCCCAAAATTAAAATGTAAACATGGCATATATCATAATGAATGTTGCAAAGGCACAAAATTCATTGATAATCCATGCTAGTTAAGTTACATAAAATACATCTAGTTGGACCATTAGAAGTTAGAAAATGCAAATGGAAGTGATTATTTAATTTACATGTTAAAACATGAGGATATGATGCGGCCACATAATTTCTATAATTAATGTACTACTTAATAAACATACAAACAAAAAATAAATTTAATAAGAGGAAATTTCAAAGGCAAGATACACTCACAACGATTGGGCCTCTCCATGAAAACAAAGAAAGAGCATTTCCAAGAAAACACTCTTAGCATTGAGCCTTTTTAGCATCTTTTTAAATAAAATTTTATCATGCTCCTATTGCTTAATTTAAATTAACTATTTTAAATTTGACTTACGCAAAACTATACATTTTCAAATTGGGGGATTCAGTATTGCATGTTTTGAACTCGTGGGTTTTTGCTGGATATCTGAAGACAACAGTGTGTTGTGAATTAATATGCACAGTACAGATGGAAGATGGTTTTAGACTAATTAAAAAAAGAAATTTAACAAAACATTCTTCTTACAACTTTCAAATCCCACAATCCATCGAAGGGCTCATATGTAGCCAAGCCCCTAATGTTCAAATCCCCCCGCATCTCACCAAGCAAAGATTTCTGTAGGTTAGCCGTGATCCAGTCTCCGATAATATCCAAGGAAAGCTGCCATTAACCAAGGTGAAAAAAAAAAACTAAATACACACGATAAACCCAAAAATTAAGATAAAAAGGATAATATAAAACTACAAATAGACAACCTGGTTCTCCGCCAACCCAAGCTGAATGATTCCATCAGGATTATAAGTTGGATGATATGGATCCTCCAAAGACTTCGTCAAACCGGTGTAGTAAGCAGAATCGCGGGATTTGGATATGGCGATGGCCCGCGATGAAACCGGCACGGGACNGAAAAAAAAAAAAACTAAATACACACGATAAACCCGAAAATTAAGATAAAAAGGATAATATAAAACTACAAATAGACAACCTGGTTCTCCGCCAACCCNACCAAGGTGAAAAAAAAAAACTAAATACACACGATAAACCCAAAAATTAAGATAAAAAGGATAATATAAAACTACAAATAGACAACCTGGTTCTCCGCCAACCCAAGCTGAATGATTCCATCAGGATTATAAGTTGGATGATATGGATCCTCCAAAGACTTCTTCAAACCGGTGTAGTAAGCAGAATCGCGGGATTTGGATATGGCGATGGCCCGCGATGAAACCGGCACGGGACGTATGGATCCTCGAGTGGACAGACTGCTACGGGAAGTGCTCCTTGGGATTTCAGCAAGCTCTGGGAGATTAGCGGAAGATTCGGAAGGAGAATGGGGAGGTGGAGAGGAGCGGTTGCGCTTGAGGTAGAACTGGAGGAAGTACAAGAGTGCACAGGGGATTAGAGAGCCGAGGATTAGGCCTCCTCTGCCTTGGACGATGCCTTGGAGTGGTACGATGATCCGCATGGCTGCTCCGTCTCCAGCACCCGCCGCCGTGTGTTCGTCGTCGCTGTTGGCCACCGGTCCTCAAGGGGTAGTGCCGGGGCAGTTGCTAGTCAATAGGAAATCTAAGGATCAGATGCTGCTAGAAGCTGAAATTTATGTGGATTAATTTTGGTAAAAGGAAAACTATTCATACAATTTCATGTGCTTATGCCCAAGTAATTGCATCATTGTCAAAATTTATCATCGATTTCTTTTAATTGGCTTTCACAAAGAAAACAAATTGCTATTTTCGATTAATAACATTTTCTTTTTCAAAAAATTAATTTTTTGCTCATAAAAATAATTTGTCTTTCATTTGGGCTGCCTTCACTCTCAAAAATTCATTCGTGATGACCTTCCAAAGAAAAGTGTTATTTATGGAGTTCAGATACATCTAGATTTCATGTACAGTATTATTATATACAATTATACAACATACTACAAATAATAATAATAATAATAATTATTATTATTATTATTATTATTATTATTATGAGAATTCATAATCCCTCTAAATCATATCTATGACTTTAATTGACTTTAAGATATTTGCATTAATCACAAAGTATTGATTATTAATTTTCCAGAGTAACTAATTCAATGGATCCAAAGCTTCAACACCTATGCATTTAGTGCCCCACATTTTCTGCAATTGGTTAAGAATAATAGATTTTCGATAACTTGTATTCGTTTGATTAACTCACTCATTTAAGGTTTGTCTAGGGCAGCTGCACCTGTTTGAAGAAGCAGTTGTGAAGCTTCTTTAGGCCCCATTTGGGACTCATTTTTGTGGCTTTTACATTTCAGAACCGGAGAGTTTGTGTTTGGGAACCTTTTTTATCCGAGCGTTTTACGGATGGGGAGCCGCATTCGATCGAACACTGAAACAGAAGGGGGACAGGGTGTTCCTCGCTCAGAGCTCCGTTGTGAGGTGACAAAGGCATTACTGTCCCCTTCAGATTTCCAGTAATCCCACTCCTCTATCCTCACATATACCCCTCACCACTCTCCTCCTTGGTCACTTCAGTCGTTAGGGCTGAAACCTGATTCTGCTCCCCTCCCTCCGTTGTTGGCCTAAGAGAACACGTTCAAGTGCTCATTCGATTTAGGGAAAAAGTGATTATGGATGGAGTCTTCTTTGCCTAAGAAGTCTCATTGAGCTCTATTTATTGCCTTGAGAACCCATCTTGGCTAGCGTGATAGAAATAAAAAATTGGTTATTGGTATTTTATCTGCATGTAATCTAAGGGTTTGCATTAGTGCATTTTTATGCAGAATAAACACACAAAGTATTCTGAAAGAAACAGATGAGCAATGCTCATGTATATTTCATTCCATAGCTCCTACTAGTTGATCAGGACAAGTATCAATGTTTCTAACTTATCGATCATACAAAATTCAACTTTACAACAAAGTAAGGGTGTCAAAAATTGACCTGACATGACAACATGACTTAAACTCGACTCAAAAAATCTAGGTTAGGGTTAACTTAAATATTTTTTAGTCGGGTTTGGGTTAGAGAATTTGACTCGTTTATTGTTCGGGTCTGGCTCAGGTTGAACTCAAAAGCACAAGCATGACCAAAATCGGCATGAAAGTTAGGGTTGGGTTTAGGTTAGTTGGTCAAGCTCGAGTTTTGGTCTTAGTTTACAACCAGTTTATTATTTGGGTCGCGTTCAGGTTGACCCTATTTGGGTTGGGTCATATTTGGGTTTGGCTCGAACCTGATTCACTGACCCAAATTGACACCCCTACAACAAAACATATGCAAAGTCTCAGCAAAACAAAGAAAAAGAAAGTAGTATTTAACATTCTCCCCTCAAAATGTTACCCTATACTAAAGAGTAGGGAAGAGCAAGCAATTCGGCAAACAAAATTTCTCAAAAAAATTGTAAATTAGTGCTCATATATTTATACATGTTGAGTAATGTTGATTTGCAGTGGATATTGTTAACTTATTGGAAATGATTCTCGAGATTTATATGATCTTATTACATCAAATGTTTTGTGGACCAGTTGGTTGCTTGGTTTCTGTTTACAGTGATATTTTCGGTGTGTGATTTGGTGGGCACATTTCACATTTCTTGTGAAATGTTTAGTAGAGCAATGATATAAAAAACAAAACAAAAGGCTCAACCGATTACCAATTATGAATATGAAAAAAAATGACAAGGCTAATTTGACACGGATATTGTTTGGTATTTATGCCTGAGAACACAATTGGTGATCCTGGATGGAGCTATTTTTGATATTTATGAATTGATTCTGAGCTCTACCTTTACTTCTTATTTGCCATATTTTTGTTTTAGGTTCATGTATTGTTGTTTTACATGCCAAATTATGTTGACACATTTTTTTTTACTTAGATATCAGATGAGTTAACAAAAACAATGTGGGATATCCGCTATTTAGGATAGGGAGACATGATAACTTTCTGTGATTTATGCTTGAGAAAGGTAAAAGGGAAATAAACCAACTACACATTTCAATAAAGAATGTTGGCAAATATTAAGAAACTCTTTCGAAAAAGAACTAGTAGACAGTGCAACAAAACTTAGCTGAAAAACAAATGGGATCAACTTAAACAGAACTGGAAGTTGTGGAAGGAGCTAAAGAGAGGGGCCACTGGTTTAGAATGAGACCCTATTAGAAAAATGTTTGATGCACTTGAGGAGTGGTGACAAGAGAAGACTTCAGTAAGTATAACATCTTACATTCAATATTGTTTACTTTAAAGTTTTATTTCTTAGAAATCAAGATTATCAATTGTAGGTTTTACAGAATGCAAAAAAGTTTAGACTTGTTGGCATTGACCCGGAGCTGGAAGATAAGCTAAATACTATGTTCATTGGTGTTTTTGTAATAGGGGTCAACATTTGGGCTACAACAGAAGAGCCAATCCCTAATTTGGATGAACTTGAATGTGCTTATTCCAATGAGATGTACGAGTAAAAATTAAATGAAAGAGATAGGGGGTTCCAGTCACTCCAAGCGACCTACATCCTTGACACAAAAAAGAAAAAGAAAATTAAAGTTGGGGTAACTCATTTATCCCAACAGATATCACAGCTGGTGATAAACTACACCAATATTACTTCAAGTGCTTGCACTGCTCTCCATGCATACCCAACAATGACAAATGTTGTCAAGCTACTCGAGTCAATTCTTGAAATTTTTAATGACATTCCTCTTTACTTATTTCTCATAGAACTTCTGGAGGATCGAAACAAGCGAGAAACTTTTTTTATGTTGCCACATGAACGAAGGATTCCTTACCTCCGTTATTTTTTAGAGAGTCGGACTAGTAAGATGACATGCACATTTTTTTAACTTGTTATTAGTACAATATAGTGACTAATTATAGTATTTGACATTTCTATTGTAAATTATGGCTTGTGTGTACTACTTCTGACATTTCATTATTTGTGGATTTCCGTAGTTAAAACTACTTTCATTATGCTCAAGTTAAGCAATTACATGCATTGAGAATAATATGTTCTTTTGAAATAAGTTTAACATTATTCTTTCAGACAAATGGAGCCACCAAATGAAAAGGAAATTATAGATAGTTGAGCAAGCAACAATCATTATCAGCACAGTTTATCTGATTTAAGAATACTATTGAAGACACATTTGTAAGACACTTTTTGTTTTATCATCATCTATGGGTGAAAAATGGGTTGGTGAACTAATGGAAACTCATCTAAATTGGATTCACAACATGTTCAAGATGTTAAAAGCTATTTTTTTTTGTGATTTATTAGATGAATTATAATCCAAATATGGTTTGTATGGATCTTTACAATTTACATTTTAAGAAGTCCTGACCATCGCACTCTTCATTATGTCACACAATGAGTTCATTCATGCTGCTTTTGAGTATTTCCAACACTCTATAAAAACGATCAACAAGTTATTCCACGTTGGACTTAGCTCTGTTTAAAGGCTACAAACATCGTTAAACCACTGGACCCATCTTTTGCTCAAACACCTCAAAAAATTCATAGCGATCCGAGCCATTTTTCAAAGTATTGATCTCACTCACCATTCTTACTTCAATAAACTAAGGAAAATTTGTAAATATCCTATATTGTGTCATTTATTTATAATAATGGCTGCAATAGAGCAATTAATGGAACGCTTGTTGATGCAGACATGGGGAATGAGGGAAAGATAACCTATATCGGTAGGTGTAAATCTACTACACATAATATATTAAAAATATGTTATTTCAACATGTGTTTTACATTAGTGATGACTGGTTAAGAAGAGAGCGCACACAACAATAAAATATTTAAATTTGCAACCCGATGACCCGAATACAAATTCTTGATGCCTCCGCAAGGTTAGTGCATTTAACTAATCCATCATATTATATTTTCATTTGAACTAATCCACTAATGTTGTCATTATTCAGGAAAGTATTATCTTATCAATTCTGGATATTCACTACAACAGGGTTTTTTGAAGTCATTTTCTGACAAGAGATATCACGTCCCTGACTTTGAACGCAACAATCAAGTGATTAGAGGGAGTAATGTTCTCTTTAACAAAAGACGCTCATCATTACGCAGTGTCATCGAGCAAGCATTTGGTGTATGGAAGAAAAAGTGGGTCATACTCTGAGATATGCCTACATATTCTCTTAAAAAATAAGTGAAGATAGTTGTTGCTACGACTACGCTTCATAATTTTATATGGAGGCATCCATCCCGAGATGATATCGATTTATGTGTCGTAGATGATGATCCTACCTACATGCCTGAGGAAGCTAACCAACATCAAGCCAAAAATTCAGTGCAAGAAGAGGAATGTAGGACAAACGAGTACACTTTTGAGGGAAAAAATATTAAGGAGATGTTACAGTTGAAAGAGGAGATTACTGATGTTTTGGTGACTGCAACAATCTTACTTATGTAGCATCACTTAGCTATTTGTTGGTAATGATTCATATTACATCTTTATGTTTTTCTTTAGATGTATTTTTTCAATATATAAACTTTCATTCTTAATTTTAAGATTGCATGTATACTTTTTTAGAATTTCTCGAATATTGTATCAACTTATATTTTTTAATTACATCAATATTGTATTAAAATAATTTGAAATATTAGCTTAAGATCATCAATCACTTTGAAAGTTCCACTCTGTTATTGTGGAAATATGTGTGTTCAGTACCGATCCAAGAGGGAAGAAAACTACATGAGAAGATTTTATTATTGTCCCACAAATAGAACTCCTGCAGATTACGACTACTTTTGTTGGGTTGATGACACTAATGAGGTACCTCCCGACCGTGAACGATTGATGAGACATGTAGGAATAGAGAGGTGGTTGTCCTTAAGACTTGATCATTAGGATGTCAAGACAAACATCATTCTAGGCTTGCTGGTTACCGTTGTTGTCCTCATTATTATAGTCATTTGCTTCAAATAAGTAATTTTTTTTTTCATGTATTAGAGTATTTTGGACTAAATTGTTAGTTTTTTAGTCGTACGACCTCTTTATATTATTTAGTTGTGTATATTCTGAAAACAACACTTATTTCAATATACTACATATATAAGGGCAAACCAGTCTTTCTCATTTGAAACAACAATAACACAGTAGATCTCTCAAACAGACGTTTGTTTCATCATCAGCAGCTTTTTGACATCTCCTGAAAAGCTGCTTCTCTAGGAAGCAACGTTGCAACAGCTTCTTGAAAAAGCAGCAACCGCCCCAAACGCCTCATTAGAAGAATTGTTTTTCTAAAAACTGCGGTGACTGTTACAAATTTATTTAAAAAAAAAAAAACAGACCACAGTTTTATGACACCCACCACATTTTAACATCTCAGGTTGAAAAAACAGCTTTCTACCACAAAATTTTTTAAAAAACTGTAAGAAATCAATTCCCCAAACAAACCTACGGTGGAGGCTTGAAAAAGCAATGAATTTTGATGCAGCACTTTAAATGAGAACTTGTAGAAGTAAATTTATGACGGACTAATCTTCAAATTCAACAAATTTATAGTTGAAGTGATTGCCTTGACTAAACAAATCCAATTGATAAGAAGTATTTTACTTATTTTAAGCCTTGGATGTCAAGATTAGTTGACAACCCCAAAGAGAGAGATATAGGTGGGTAGTATATATGCTACATGGTTCCAACAACTCAATTGTCTCACAAAATAATTTAGAAATTTTTACATGCATATCCCACAATTTATATTTATTTACATCTCTAACACGTAAACTTTTTCTTTGTGCATCCATGTCTTTTTACTTATGGTTAAAGAAGGTGTGTTTCACTTTTTAATAGCTAGTAATAATGATCTCTTTTTTTCTGTGATATGGAAGATTTGTGTTTTATAAATGAAAACAAAAGTCAAATTTAAGGTGTTTGGTATGTAAATACATAAGAATCGTATGGCAATTATGTAAATGCCCCTATAATTTAATAAAAATGTGAACATTTGTTTGCTTTATTAGAAGAATAGTTCCAATTTTTTAGTAATATTTACACAAACTTCAATTGATATTTTTATAACCATTGATTCTTTATGTTATTTTAATACGGAAGAAGATCAACACAAGGACCTACTGATTACACCATTGTGTTAAATGAATTACTTGATCAACACCACATATTAGTAAGCTTGACTTACACTAGGCTCAATAGAAAGGACTCATTTAAATAGTCTTAAGAGGGCATTATGTATGTCATTGAAGAGGAGAAAATTTTCTTGAAGTCATGGGATGATGTAAAACTCATATTTTTCAAAAGAACTACAATAAAATTTGCACTTTCTGTGAAGGTTATGATGTTGTATGACGATGACCCATTTTGCATCTCTGCTTTGCTATGCATGCAATAATGAGTTACACACACACACACACACACACACACAAAGTATTAACCCATAGAATCTAATGAGTATGTTTTGTTGCTTTTTTTAAAACAAAGTATATATGGAATATATGTGATATAACAAAAAGTATACCCAACAGCTAAAAAACAATCTTCTAGATTGTTAGACAAGATAGTAAACAATACCATAAATACTATATATATAGAGACTTACTTCATAATTATTTTTATAACTATATCCAAACATGATTGAATTAATTTATAAATCTTATTAAAAATCATTATCACCACTAAATTCATAAATAGAAGAGACTTGATGAGTTCCAAAAATAGGCAAATTAGTCTCAAAGCTAATATCAATCAATGGATGAAGTGCACATATTCATAGAACAAACAAGGATGAGCATAACTATCTTAGGTTCCAAAGGAGAAATTAAAATAATTTTCAAATTCTAAATGCACACCTAATCTAACGAGTGTCATCCACCAAAAAGGTAGAAGGTCAAATTTGAATATTTCATGGTACAACTTGAGCTTAATAGTTATATTTTAAAATTCAACCCTCTAACGATATCCAAAAGATAAGGTGCTAATACAAATAGTTTTTTTTCAAAATGAGAAATAACATCCTACTTCACTAAAACTCTAGCCATAGAAGATCTAGAAAGGCTTGCAATAAAAGCAGTCATTGCAAAGGTTTTTCAAATAAAGATTCCATAAAGCGGATTTGTTGGTGTACTACAATCAAAGTTATACANACACCCACTATCATGTCAAACCCTCCACGTATAAAGTCAACCTCCTTAGGTACTCACCCCACAATTTACTATGGCACTCAATTTATAGTCCTCTTGGGTCATATTCATATCCCCTAGGACTCCAAGAATCATGGACTTCTTTATGGGCCTACCATTAGTAGATCAACAAGAAAAATTTCTTGATATGTCCCATCAGCACATCCCATTTTTAGCTCTTTTTCCCATTTATTTTCTTGATATCTGACCCCTCATCTTCTTCATGGTGTTGTGTTGGTAATATGCCAATTTGGCAACAAACTTTAAAAGCTCATCATGGTAGCCATATAATCAGCCATCAAGTTAGATAANATAGGAAAATAAACAAAACCATAGCTTAAAAAAAAGAAATGGAATATAATCATAGCTTGCATATGAGAAAATAAGGATAACAACAGAATAAATTAAGTAAATAATATCTTCATTCGAATTTCACTCATTTCATAACCATCCATCTATTTTGAATTTTCAATTTGGTAATTCATTCTCCTTAATTTATATCTGCAATTTTCCTAATATTAAGATTATAAATTGTATTGATAATCTACCTCCTTAATTTATATCTGCAATTTTCCTAATATTAAGATTATAAATTGTATTGATAATCTACCTGATTATAGCTCCTTATTTAGAGCATTTCCTTCTATGAATGAAATTAATCACAAAATAATAACAAAGAATAAGATAAATACATCACTAATGATGTCAACCTTAATTACAAAAAAAAAGTAAAATATTTTTGCCTGAGCTAAATAGCTTGTTAATTTCATGTTGACCATTTGAGAATCCCTCCACCTTTCAAAACTCGTCTCCATATTTTTTTTCAACAAAACAATACATAATTCCCAAACTTTGATAAGGCTGACAAATTTAATTTTGAACACAAATTGATCAAGCTTGATGAAATTGAAGGTGATGTACTATCCCAAGAATTGAATTGTACTTGATAAAATCTTTTCGCCTTTAAAGCATCTTAATAACACAAGCCAATTGTCCCATTTGAATGCATAAAACTTGTCCCACCATCATGTCTAAATCCTTGGATGCAAGATCAACATCCTTAACATGTGGTTCACTCTAGTACTCACTTCATAGTGCTCTGGGGTCATAGCCATTTCCTCTAGGACTCTTACTTGAACCATGGTTTTCTTTGTGAGCGCGCCATCAAGTAGAGTAACCATAAGTACTTCATCTTTTCGTTCATCACATTCTTTTCTACCTCCTTCCTATTCTTTCTTTATAAACTAAACCCATTATCACAATCTATTATTTCCTTTAAATACAACAAACATAACCCACAATCATGTCAAACTTCTTTGGTAAGAAATCAAAATCCTTAGGTGCTCACTCAATAATTCATTATCTTGGGTCATAACCACTTCCTCTTGGAAACTTACATGGCCAACGAATTCCGTTGTGGGCATGGCGTCAAGGAGATCAACAAAAAGTATTTTTTTTTTATCTTTTCCTTCATTGTCTCTTTCCTCCTTTTTTTTCTCAATTTTTCACTTCTTTCTTTATAAACTAACACCTCATCTTCTTCACAATGTGTTGTCTCGTTTGAATACATCNATGCAAGATCAACATCCTTAACATGTGGTTCACTCTAGTACTCACTTGATAGTGCTCTGGGGTCATAGCCATTTCCTCTAGGACTCTTACTTGAACCATGGTTTTCTTTGTGAGCGCGCCATCAAGTAGAGTAACCATAAGTACTTCTTCATCTTTTCGTTCATCATCATTCTTTTCTACCTCCTTCATATTCTTTCTTTATAAACTAAACCCATTATCACAATCTATTATTTCCTTTAAATACAGCAAACATAACCCACAATCATGTCAAACTTCTTTGGTAAGAAATCAACATCCTTAGGTGCTCACTCAATAATTCATTATCTTGGGTCATAACCACTTCCTCTTGGAAACTTACATGGCCAACGAATTCCGTTGTGGGCATGGCGTCAAGGAGATCAACAAAAAGTATTTTTTTTTTATCTTTTCCTTCATTGTCTCTTTCCTCCTTTTTTTTCTCAATTTTTCACTTCTTTCTTTATAAACTAACACCTCATCTTCTTCACAATGTGTTGTCTCGTTTGAATACATCAATCCGCACCCACTATCATGTCAAACCCTCCACGTATAAAGTCAACCTCCTTAGGTACTCACCCAACAATTTACTATGGCACTCAATTTATAGTCCTCTTGGGTCATATTCATATCCCCTAGGACTCCAAGAATCATGGACTTCTTTATGGGCCTACCATTAGTAGATCAACAAGAAAAATTTCTTGATATGTCCCATCAGCACATCCCATTTTTAGCTATTTTTCCCATTTATTTTCTTGATATCTGACCCCTCATCTTCTTCATGGTGTTGTGTTGGCAATATGCCAATTTGGCAACAAACTTTAAAAGCTCATCATGGTAGCCATATAATCAGCCATCAAGTTAGATAAGATTTTTAAAAGTAGAAATACTATTCCAATTTCTGACAACTCCAGTCAAGATTATCTAATTTTGATGCACTGAATTTTGCTCCATCGAACTTTTTATGTTTTCCCTTGATCTCACATAAATCATAATGAAATTCCTACAGGTTGGTACTAATTCTCTGCTTCAAAATAAATATGATCTATGATCAAAAGTGAAAGACATTGGAATCTATTGGGATCCTCTAGAAGACAATGATAGTAGCTTTTTATATGGAGGATAGGAGCATTCCGTAATCTACAGGATAGAAGGAACTAATGGTTTTGTGGTTGGTTGCTTTTGTCTCCAACCACAAAGTATGAAGTTGAAGGCCTAGCCCGTTCATGTGAACATGTGTGAATTTTTTTAAAAAGAAATTATGTGTCAAAGGATTTTTGGACTAAGATGACATCTCAAAGAGAGGAAGAAAGGCTGAAGCAAGGCTGCCTCGGTCAAATGTTGGAGGAAAAAGAAGGAGCCGAAAAAGGAATTTCTTAAATTTACTTTAGCTTCAATGTTACATAAGGCCCCCTACATATTAAAAAAAAAAGAGGAAAATCATATATATTCATAATTCAACTAAATGCTCAAATTTATTAGACTTGAATACATTTATTTTATGAATAACCATTACAATTATCAATAACATTTACAAGTAATTAAGTTAATAAAAAGGCATCTTTATCATAATGCATATAATAAGAAAATGAAGAAAAAAAACACATGAATTAAGGTAACATTCCTTTAGAAATCACCACATTCCTTTAGAAATCACCATAAAAGTTCATTAGTCGAGCAAGAAAAGGATTTAATGGAGTGAATTTTGGCTAGTTTCTTTGCTTCTCTCATGTTCAATTTCTTTATCCTCTCTCCTAGGCCATCCCCTCTTTTTTTGGATTACAAATTACAATTTGCAATTAA
>JXCR01137089.1:54670-71099 GCA_002079205.1 Phalaenopsis hybrid cultivar
ATATATATATATATATATATATATATATATATATATATATATATATATATATATATATATATATATATGGCGCCTTCTTCCGCTACCGGCTCTGCTAGGGTTTTGCCTTATAGTGAACCCTAGCAAACGTTTCGCATCAGACTTCTCCGGCGTCGTCTTCTGTCATCGTCGGCTCGCGTTGCGCTTCCTGTTTCGACGTCGACTGCTGCTCCCATCTGCGTCTTGCGTCTCGTTCGATTTCGACGCCGGAAACTTTGCACTTTCGCGCCTGTGTTGCGGTCGCGCATTTAGGGCTCCCGGCTCATTTCGCTCAGCTTGTTCACGCTATATTCTACGTCGACTGTGAAAGAATTTTGTGGTTGTTGCACTCGCGTCCGAATTACTCGCAGTCCATACTCAAGTAACTTGTTGCAGTTCAACTGTCGCCGACAGTCGACAAGCTGCGACAGTTGTTTGCTTCTGCTGTGCTTGTGTGAAGCACAGTAATGGCCTCAGGGCTTTCCCACGCCACGGCCCTCGCCGGTGATAATCCTGTCAAAACCTCCGATGCTATAGTGGTTCACAAACGCAGCTCTTTTTTCCATCTTGCAAATAGTTCGATGTTCCCGTAGATGTACCATGATTCTGTTGCAAGACATGGAGATTGCAATCTCATCAAAAAAGTTGAGAAAAATGCGGGTAAACCAACACTATTCTTCTCTGACACTGAAATTTCAACTCGTGCAGGAAAATAGAAATTTTTATTAGTTAGAAAGTTCCAATTAGGTCGCCCTAAGATGAAGATTATCAGAAAGATTTTTGAAGATTTCAAACTAGTTGGAGCTTGGCAGGTGGGTCTTTTCGACGGAAGAAATGTTATGATATAGCTGAGCATAGAAGAAGATTACACAAGGATTTTCTTAAAGAAATTTATCACAATCGAGGGCAATCATATGAAATTACTCAAATGGACCCTGATTTTGATCCCAGTCAAGAACCCCCAATTGCGTCTATCTGGATCTCATTACCTGAACTCAAGCTTCAATTCTTTGACCTACCTATCTTATATGCAATTGAGAATGTTCTTGGAAAACCTTTGCAGGTAGACACACCTACAGTTCATTTCTCAATACCCTCTATTGCAAGGATTTTGACTGACAGAGATATTACATTACCAGATGTAGAGGAAGTCTGGCTTGGCTCTGCTCACAACTGTTATTGGCAAAAAATCATTAAAAAACAAAAACTTTACTACTGCAAGCATTGCAAGAGGTTTGGACACCCGCAAGAGAAATGTTTTAGATTGCACCCACAGTTAAGAAACCAATAGTCAAAAACAAGAACATATTGTTAGTGCACCTACGTGCCTGAACGCGCTCCCATCAAACCCGATGACAGCTAACCTGAGGAGGGAATCACCACAAGACAGAAAATGGTGTCTGCCCCTGGGAACCCTTCTCCTGATCATACTATAAGGGATAATGTTCGGACCGAAAGTCAGAATAATCTTACAGCTCCTATTCAAGAATCATCAGGTGCAGAGGTGACATTTTACACTTCACATACACTGGAACCTATCACTGTGACAACGATTATCTTTCCTAATATGCATTTCTAATATTTAATCAGACCGAGGATCGCATGAACCAGTCTTCAGATGAAGAATGACAGGTTTACACTTCTCGGCAGAAGAAGAAGGCTGGAGCACACTCCAACTTGGAAACTTAATGGATGACATTTTGGTTACTCTTGGCAATAGCACGATACTTTAAAGTTTGTTATCTGGCTCCGCTCCTAAAACTAGAGGAAGAGGCAGGGCGTCCCTAGCAACTTGTTTTATGCATGTTTTAATTTTTTTTGAGTCTATCTCTATCTTTTTATTGGTGTAGTNTGAGGATCACATGAACCAGTCTTCAGATGAAGAATGGCAGGTTTACACTTCTCGGCGGAAGAAGAAGGCTGGGGCACACTCCAACTTGGAAACTTAATGGATGACACTTTGGTTACTCTTGGCAATAGCACGACACTTTAAAGTTTGTTATCTGGCTCCGCTCCTAAAACTAGAGGAAGGGGCAGGATTAAACTGGCTCGTCCCTAGCAACTTGTTTTATGCATGTTTTAATTTTTTTTGAGTCTATCTCTATCTTTTTATTGGTGTAGTACTGTACTTGGTATCGTATGAGTAGGGTGTCTCTATTAGGCCCTCTCATACAACTTTTATGTATCTTTTCTATTTCAATAAAATCAGTCCTTGGACTTTTCAAATATATATATATATATTCTATCAATTATAAAAGGTTTCCAAATCGAACTACTATTGATGTTCATGAACGCATGTTCNTAGTCCTTGGACTTTTCAAATATATATATATTCTATCAATTATAAAAGGTTTCCAAATCGAACTACTATTGATGTTCATGAACGCATGTTAAACTCAATAAATAAACTAGCAAAACATAAATACAACAACAACAACAATAAAGCCTTAATCCCACTACATGAGGTCGGCCACATGAATCCTTTTTTTCTATTGCGTCCTATTTAGTGTCATATTTTCATCTAGTTCTAATAAAGTAAGAACATTTTTTATACAATAAGNCAACTCAATAAATAAACTAGCAAAACACAAATACAACAACAACAACAATAAAGTCTTAATCCCACTACGTGAGGTCGGCCACATGAATCCTTTTTCTCTATTGCGTCCTATTTAGTGTCATATTTTCATCTAGTTCTAATAAAGTAAGAACATTTTTTATACAATAAGTCCAATTCTTCCTAGGTCAACCTCTGACATTCCTAACAAAAGTCGAATCTAAAACATCTACTCTCCTAATCGGATCATCAGATGGTAAACATTTAATGTGACCAAACCATTTAAGACAACTCTCTCTAATTTTGTCCGTCGCTGGAGCTACACCAACCCTATCACGGATATATTCATTTTGCATTTTGTCTCTAAGTGTAAAGCCGCTCATCAACCTAATCATTCTCATCTCGGAAATACTTAACTTAGTATTATGCTTCCCTTTTAAAGGACAACATTCAGCGCCATAGAGCATTGCAGGTCTCAGTACCATCTCATAAAATTTTTCGTTCAGTCTAAGCGGTACTTTTCTATCACACAAAAGGCCCGAAGCATTCAACCACTTCAACCAACCAACATGAATTCTACTATTAAAATCCTCGTATATCACCATCGCTTTGAACAATAGACCCGAGATATCTAAATCGTTCACATTTTTTAATAATTTGATCACTCAAAGTTACACTTTTGTCACTAGAGATACTATTACTAAAAGTAAATTTCATGTATTATGTTTTAGTTCTACTCAAATGAAGGCCTTTAGACTCCAATGCAGACCTCCATAATTCAAGTTTTTCTTAGATTTTTTCCCTCATCTTATCCACGAGAAGGATAACATCAGCAAAAAGCATACCTGCCACAGTAGACCTCTCCATAACTAAAGCAAAAAGATATGGGCTTAAAGTCGATCCCTGATGTAATCCAACAAAAATAAGAAAATATTAAGTCAATCATCCTTCAGTTCGAACACAAGTAATAGCTCTAGTATACATATCTTTAATGACTTGAATATAAATCATATCAACACCTTCCTTCTCAAGAACTCTCCAAAGGAAATCTCTTGAAACCTTATGGTAAGCTTTTTCTAAATCAATAAAAATCAAATGTAGATCCTTCTTATTATCTCTGAACTTCTCCATCAAACCTCTCAATAAATGTATAGCTTCCATAGTAGACCTCCAATTTGATTATGAGAAATCTTTATAATACGTCTTAAACTATGTTCAATTACCCTGTCCCATAATTTTAAAGTATGACACATCAACTTAATTGCTCTATAATTNGAAATAAAATACAATGTTACTCACTCATAAGGGGATAGCCCAACCACAGAAACAAACCCTCATTACAGCTAAAAGGGAGAATATATATTCATATAATATATATTTTGGTCCCAAAATACAAGTATTACTCCCAGAAGAAAATAAAGAAAAACAGCAAACAGTACCAGTAACACTCCAAAAAAGAACCATAATGTCCCACTAGCTGCTGTCATTCCAGTCAAGGCTCATCAAAGCAGTAGTAGCAAGAGATCAAGCTGTAACTCTTTAAGTGGGGAACAGACAAAAGGTCCCCATCCATCAGAAACAGAAGCGCAGGGGGTGGGCAGTAAGAAACAACACTTTCAAGTGTAAACATACCAGGCCTGGAAAGCCAATTTGCAGGTCTATTCCCTTCCTTGTAAATGTAAGAGAACTGGATATTCATAGAATTTTTAAGAAACTGGATCTTTTTTACCCATTGCAAATGATGCCAGGAGGAGGGCCTGCCATCTTGTATCAGCTGCAAGAGAATCTGGGAGTCCCCTTCTAGTAGTAAATGTTTCCAATGGTTCATCTTGGCAAAGGTAATGGCCCAATAAATAGCAATCAACTCAGATTCCAAAGCATCAGTGGCAACAACAGGAGTTTGAAAATAAAGTAAACAATGTCCAGTAAGGTCCCTAAAAACACCACCCACTCCAGCACCCAATTTAGAAAAGCTATCATCAGTATTGATTTTGATATAAGGCCATGTAGGTGGATGCCAAAAAACAGTAGTTACTTTTGGAGAATGAAACCTTTCATTCTATGAGAGAGGGCAAATGCAAGGGAACTTCTTATAAAGAATTAATTTATGAGGTAAGAGATGCAGTTTCTAGTTACTTTAGATATGGTAGTAGGCTGATCATCAAATTTGGTCTTATTCCTAGCCATCCNTAGCAATCAACTCAGTTTCCAAAGCATCAGTGGCAAAAACAGGAGTTTGAAAATAAAGTAAACAATGCCCAGTAAGGTCCCTAAAAACACCACCCACTCCAGCACCCAATTTAGAAAAGCTACCATCAGTATTGATTTTGATATAAGGCCATGTAGGTGGATGCCAAAAAACAGTAGTTACTTTTGGAGAATGAGACCTTTCATTCTATGGGAGAGGGCAAATGCAAGGGAACTTCTTATAAAGAATTAATTTATGAGGTAACAGATGCAGTTTCTAGTTACTTTAGATATGGTAGTAGGCTGATCATCAAATTTGGTCTTATTCCTAGCCATCCAAAGGAACCAGGCCACCATAAAAGGCACCATTCCAAGTTTTGCAGAATTCCAACTCTTCCAGCATGTATTAATATTAAATCATTCAAGATACATAGTATTAATGTTAAGTTGCTTAGCAAGGTTAGTCCAAACCTGCTAGGCAAAACAGCATTTGAAAAACAGATGAGAAATAGACTCCTCCTCCTTAACACATAAAATACATTGTGAGGGTCCTCTTAGTCCTTTAAGCTTAAGTATGTCATCAGTAGGAAGGAATCCATTAATCATTCTCCAGCTGAAGAAAGACAAAGAAGGGGATAAGCTTTTGTGCCAAATTAAGTCTCCCCAAGGTTTATGTTGACAAAACCCCCTTGATCGTGCATAGATAGTCCAAAAATGTACAATGAAACAAAAAAAAAACAATTTTACCAAACATAAATAAAAATGAAATTATCATTTTTAAGCTCCATCTCTAACTCTCTAGCTCTTATTAAAGCTATCATTATCGTCCAAAGCTCTTAAATTGAAAAAAAAAAAGAAATGAAAGTGACTAAAAATACAAGATATTAAAACACTTGCTAAAACCCCCTCATAGAAATTCCTAAGAAGTACAATGAAATAAAACAAAAATATCAACTTTACCAAAAAGAAATAAAAATGAAATTATCATTTTTAAGCTCGCTCTCTCTCTATATGTGACCTATGAATTTTCAAGGAGAAAAATAAATTGCTTTTTGGATCACTTATATATATGAGGGTCTGTTTGGGACAGCTGTTGATTATTTATAATTTGCTGATAAGCAGATTATTCTAATAATCTGATAATCTGCAGATTATCAAAATAAGTCGGCTTGTTGTTTGAGATAACTTATTCAGAATAACTTACTGGGAACTGTTATTGAATAAATGACTATGTTGCCCCTGTTTGGTTAAGCAGTTACCCGATACACACAACATTACTGCAGTGTTTTTAAATTGCTAAGAAAATTCATATTGCTGAAAAAAATAAAAAATAAGGACACAAAAGAATTATGTGGTTCGGTCAAAGACTTACATCCACAGTAAGGTGTCAAACATGTTTTATTATGCAATTGTGTAAGGTTACATAGCTATGAATCTCAAGGGAGAAAACTACAACATTCTCTCAACTACCCCTATACAATCGATTTTTCATATGTTCTTCCCCTTTTCATATGTACCTCAACTAACAAATAAAAGTAGCTCAACATAAACCTAATGGCGAGCATATTCATGAAGCTATTAGAGGCTTCATCATTTTGCTGTACCAAAACAAAATTTTGCCAAATTACTGCCCAATAGTTTCGAGGCATATATTCATCTCCAACTGCTAGAAACAGGTATGAATGTTATGAATGAACAGATAAATGAATCCAACAAATGAATGTAACTACAACTAATAGCAAATCCCCATTTATTGAAACTGCAGCTAACAATGATATCAAATAAACTAAAAATCCCCATTTATTGAAACTTCCTGCTGCAGTTAATAGCAAATCGAATGAAAGTGCACCAGGTAAGTTTTGAACAAACAGCCAATGGTACTCCTAATTTATTAAAACTACAGTCAATGATATTCCCTGACAATTCCAGGAAAGCTAAAGCAATATTTCGAACATAACAAAATAGCAAAATGTTCTTCCATGCTAAGAAATCCTCAGAACAACTATATTGAGATGCCAAATGTTCCCCTTCATTTATATCAACAGCCTATCAATAACACCATTCGAAACAGCTATATGAAAGCCAAAACAGCTATATTGAGATGTCAAACCCCTTCATTTATATCAGATGAATGCTTCTTTAAGAGGTATTATAATATTCACTCCCTGAGTCGTAAACAATTGACACCAAAATTACAAACACTACTCTTGCTGTAAACAACACAAATAGCATGAACCATTCAAATGTCAGTGAATTCGTATTTCATAAATGATGTGAGACTATTCAGTAATTTCGAGATGCCACATTACCAGCATGAAAAAAAAATTTCAGAGCACAAGGTGCCACAATCGTGCTAAGAACATCAATGTGGAAGCAATTCATTGAGGAAAAACATTTTAACTGCATAATCCACTTTTTAACCGCATTATTCACATTTTAACTGCAGACAAAAATGGATCAATGCCACAATCAATCGATCTACAATGTATCGGCTCCTCAAAAAAAAATATACCAACTAAAGCATGATCTACAATGGATCGTCTCTAAGGAATGCTGAGCAGAAAATCATACCAATATTCCATAGTGAAAATCGCAAACCCATTAGAAAATTTCATAAATCACTTTGATATACGGATTTTATGCAGACCACAAATTTCAGATATTTCAACCAAATCGACTAGAAAATTGCATTGTAACTCCACGTTAGAAAAGAGCCAGCAAAGAAACCGCACTATTGTAACTCCACCTCAGAAAAAAAAACCCTAACATACCTCATATGAGGTGAAGGAGGGAGGAAGGGGAAGCGAGCATGAAGGAACAACCTAGAAGGAGCCGCGGTGTCGATCTCCGCAAGGTTTTAAGGATGAGAAGGAGGATCGGAGAGAGGACGGGTGAGGGAGAACATAAGGACACGGGAGGAAATCTTAGGGCAATGCGGGTCGCGGACGTGGGACGCGGGGGAGTACCCGCATCGAAGTTTATTAACAAAACGGGAATGCGAATGCAGGTGCGGTACCTAAACGTCGGGTGAACGTTTTTTTCCAAACGGTATAGCGGCGTTTTCAAAACGCCGCCGCACCCCAATAAGCTGCCCCAAACGGGAACTCTCCCTCTCTCTCTTATATCAATATATATATATATATATATATNGACATAAGAGAGAGAGTCACATATATATAAGTGATTGAAAAAGCAATTTGTATTTTTTCCTTGAAAATTCATTGGTTATATATTACATCTAACTCATTTATAGTTTATATGGCTAGAATAAAATTTTAACATAAAACAATATTTACAAGATGTGTAGATCAAAAGCACATCGCATCCAGCTATAATGCAAATATAGAACCTAGTAATGACAATGCACTAAACTTGTAACTCAAAAAACTTTGGATGCCTCCAAGAAAATGCTTTTAGCAACTCTAATTTTATTATGATATCCCAATTACTCTTTTTTGTAAATTGTAAACCTTAGAGAGCACGCACAACTATTCATGCCTTTTTATATCACTCACAAAAATACCAAAAGTGGGCCACCTATTTAGCCATAAAGCAATGCTCGAATAAATAATCAATAAAAGCAAAGGACTTGATCAACAAAAATCTTTAAAGCATAATCTATCCAAGTATTATTGTTGGATAATAGCTCTAGTGAGCAAAAATCCATGTTTCATACCTTGTATAAATCAACATAAACAAGGACTCAAATTCAAATATAGCTCAAGTCATAATTCTTTTTCCTTTGCATGTTAGAAACTAGTAATAATTCAAGATTTACATAAACCAGAAAAAAAAAGTGGAGCCAAACTGTGAAAATGTTTAGTGTAGCTCAAGAAAATACTACATATTTTTGGACAAAGGATTAACTTATGGATAAAATAAAAGTTATCTCAGGTGGATAATCACCACAAATGAATAAACATTTTTTTTCTCTAAAAATATATTCATGTTGGTCAAATGCTTAGAATGAATTTTTGCTCACCTGCACTAATATATGCTCTTGATATAGACACTCCTACAAGCTCATTAGAATTCATAAAAAATGTGCTATATAGCTCTTAGCACAATTTGAGAAGATGGCGAAAGAGAATGGCATTTGGATGGAATATCAATAAAATCATAATCATTGATGAACTTGAGGTTATTTTAAGAATTATTTTTGCAAATATTTAGTTAAAGAATCAAATAATATGAGATTAGTATGCCATATCAACCTCAGCGGGTGTTTAAGTGTCTGTTGGATTTAACTTGAGTAGGATTTACTAAATCTAGTAAATCCGGATTTAATAAATTCAATTAAGTTAAATCCAATTTTTGCATTTGGTATTATTTCCCTTAAACCCAATTAAATCTGCAACTAATGTTTGGCATTTACTTTCAAGATTTAACATAGATGATTTGAAAATCTAAACGTTGAGAGAATATGGGCAGATTCCCAAAGTGTCCAACACGGACACACTTCAGAAGCACAGAAATGAGTATGTCAGAAAGAACAAATCCAGTTAAATTGAGTCCCGTTGTTGACTTTCTAGCTAAGCTCTAATCGCGATTGTATCGTCAGGGTTCCGTAAAAAAGGTGATGGTTTTGGGCAAAACCAAGAGAGGGAGGGACAAAGACTAGGGTTTTGGACAAAGACTAGAAAGAGGAAACGTACTAGGAGAGTGGTATTGATGTATGCGAGGTTTCAACCTATGAAGACGAGGGAGGTGGCTTGTGGCGAGCGGCAAGGCAAGCGAAGGCAGCCAGCTTCGACTCTTCTCCTCTACGACGATGAGACATGAATATAAGCCAACTACGAAGGAAAAACGAAGCACGCGGTCCTTAAATCCACCTCCGGATTAGATTTAGTAAATGTGAATTAACGGAGTAGTTATTGGATTTAAGCGGACTGACAAATATAAAGGAGAAAAAATGTGTTTGGTGGATTTACGTTAAATCCACATGTAAATCCACCGTAAATTATGCTACCAAACACCCCCTCAATGACCATGTAATAGTGGCCTTTTAGATGTACCATTGGGGAAACCACATTTTTCAATGAACCAATGAAGGGTGTGCATTTTGCATTAAACATAAAAAGGAGTGCCAAAAAGTACAAAAAAAAAACCTCGGACATAAGCAAAAGCATCCCTATCCTCTCAGGGTATGGCAAAAAGCTCCAACGATTCACGAATCGGGCCAAAAGAAAAACAATGAGTAAGAGCCCNCCTCCCCAAGGTCTATGTTGACAAAACCCCCTTGATCGTGCATAGATAGTCCAAAAATGTACAATGAAACAAAAAAAAAACAATTTTACCAAACATAAATAAAAATGAAATTATCATTTTTAAGCTCCATCTCTAACTCTCTAGCTCTTATTAAAGCTATCATTATCGTCCAATGCTCTTAAATTGAAAAAAAAAAAAGAAATGAACGTGGCTAAGAATACAAGATATTAAAACACTTGCTAAAACCCCCTCATAGAAATTCCTAAGAAGTACAATGAAATAAAACAAAAATATCAACTTTACCAAAAAGAAATAAAAATGAAATTATCATTTTTAAGCTCGCTCTCTCTCTATATGTGACCTATGAATTTTCAAGGAGAAAAATAAATTGCTTTCACAAAGTTCGGGGTTGCCTTTCCAACTGCCTTGCTCCATTGTCTTCCACAAAAAGCTAATGATGTTGATGNTGGGCAGCTCAATTAAGCTATCGAAGAAAAAAATGAAAAAAAACTTGTCTAAAAAAGGAAAACACATCACAAAGTTCGGGGTTGCCTTTCCAACTGCCTTGCTCCATTGTCTTCCACAAAAAGCTAATGATGTTGATGTTATCCCCTTCAATAATAATACCATTGGTCTCAATCCTCCATGGCTAAAAAAGGATCTTAATGGAAAGAATCGCTTTAAGCTCCACTCTTCCACTAACCCAATGAAGCATGTGCTTGCCTGCTGCACCAAGGCGTTGGCCAATTTAGTCGTGAACAATCACTCTCGTGTCGACCAACTGGTTTTTCAAGAGAACATCATCAATGTTAACCTTAATCCAACCCGAGGCGGGGGTAGTGTTGTTGGGAGCGCCANTTGCACCAAGGCGTTGGCCAATTTAGTCGTGAACAATCACTCTCGTGTCGACCAACTGATTTTTCAAGAGAACATCATCAATGTTAACCTTAATCCAACCCGAGGCGGGGGTAGTGTTGTTGGGAGCGCCAAGAGGTGTTAGAAGACATTCGGTGCTCCGAAATCAAAAAAAGTTTCTTGGCAAGGGCCTCAAGGACCGTGGCTACCATCACCGTGGGTGTAGCATGCGTGCATCCATGCTTTTTGGCATTTCAAGATCTCCAATATTGATGGATGGCATGGCAAAAGATCCGAGCTAAACGGATATTGGCTTTTTGTATAGTGCTTAGTTGATCTTAAAGATCTTCAAATGACTGAAATTGCGGTCATATAAATCCTCAATTGTCAAGAATTTTCAAAACTTCCCTTGCAACCTTGCATGTAATAGTGATATGCACTTTGTTTCCAAGACTAGGACAGCGCCACGAGCATTCACAAGTTTCTCCAAGGCCANTCAAACAGTTCTTTCTCCAACCTTTCCAAAGTCGAGGGAAGGATTCAGTTAAGAACCTGTCGTCGATCTTTTCCTTCCAAAAGTGCAGGTGGCAGGCGAGCAGAGAGTTGCTCCTGGTCCTTCGGTGTCTATGCCCCTCAGTCCGCCTTCCAACATTCGTCAGTGAGAAAGGAGGTCGGAGGAGAAACGTTCTCCTTCACTACTTCTGACCTAGATCAGTTGATGGACTCATTCTAAGTAGAGGGGACTAAGGCCTGTCAAGCTAGGGGCTCCGAAAATCGATAATGCGGTGGATTACGAGTCTATTGAGGATCTTGTGCGCTCTGGAGGGCCGCCTTGTGATGAATCAGTGAGCCTGGAATGGTCAGCCAACATTCTGGGACAATCTGTTCCTATTTAGGTTCTGCTTCCTCAAGAAGGCGACCTCCTTCGTGATGCGTGGTTAGGGCAACTGGAGGAGTTAGCCACGATCTAGACTCGAGAAACTATCCTTCAAGAGGATATGGCGTCTCTGAAAGTTGAATTGGTCGTCGTCCGGGAGGAAGTTTCAGTTTCTCGTCTCCATGTTAAAATCAATAATGGATAATGTTATGATGAGGGGAGAGTTGATGTTCAAGCGGCTATCNGCCTAGAGCAGTTGATGGATTCATTCTAAGTAGAGGGGACTAAGACCTGTCAAGCTAGGGGCTCCGAAAATCGACAATGCGGTGGATTACGAGTCTATTGAGGATCCTGTGCGCTCTGGAGGGCCGCCTTGTGATGAATCAGTGAGCCTGGAATGGTCGGCCAACATTATGGGACAATTTGTTCCTATTTAGGTTTTGCTTCCTCCATAAGGCGACCTCCTTCGTGATGCGTGGTTAGGGCAACTGGAGGAGTTAGCCACGATCCAGACTCGAGAAACTATCCTTCAAGAGGATATGGCGTCTCTGAAAGTTGAATTGGTCGTCGTCCGGGAGGAAGNACTTTTTTTTCAAATGGTTGAGTGTTGAATCCAAATCTATCTGAAAGGCTTGAGTGTTGGAAGCATGGTAGAGAGAAAAGGGAAAGCAATAGCACAGTAATGAATGGTAAATTTGTGTAACATTTATTCATGAAATTGACCATCTATTTATAGAATGGGTCATTGTACATCTACACGTTGTACCCTAACGTATGTGGGTACGGCGACGGTATAATAGTTCGTACATGAATATTACCCATGGGACTCATGGGTGTGGCTGGGCGCCTATGAGTTCAGGAGGCCATGAGGTCAAGCAGTTGTTTGTTGAAGGTCCACATCAACTGCCTTGAAGTGGGAGGATTTGTGTTACTTTCTCAATTTACCCCCTCATACGTCTGAGATGTGCCGCCTTCCTAATAAACCGAGCATGCGCTCCTAGGTCATCCTAGGTAAATCCAGCGAGGGAATGTCACCTCCTCCGTCATCCACGAGATGTCTTTACGATTCGTGCTGACATATTTTTTATGTACATATTAGAGTTTTCTGATTCTCTTACTTCTTGATAGCAACAGCCGCGATAAAGACAAGGAAATCTAAATTTTGAAATAAGTTTGAAATTCATGGCTATTCAGTGCGCAATAATTAATCACTTCTTAATATTCATGCCAAGGTTGTTATAAATGTGGTGTGAGTATTTATCTTTTGAGTGTTCTTTCAAATTCGCGTCTCATTTCTTTAGTGGTGTTAAGTATGGAAGAGGGAAAGTTTCATAAGTCAGTTGGCAAGGAGGCTCAAGTTTTGGTGTNCCAAGCCGTGGCTCCAAGATACTCTTCAAACTCTTCAGTGTGAACTCCCTCGTGTCATCAGTTATCTCGAAGAGGCAAGCGGCGGACCTATTTAAGTCTTATTCTTTTGGGTTGGACGTCCAGCTCCGCACAGCTGCCAAAGAGGAAAATCGAAAGGAAACTACGATGATAACTTGATCGTTTACATTGACCAATTCAGATACAGGTTCAGGTTGTCGTTCTGCAACGAGTTGAGGTCCATTTTCAACAGTTACAGCATATCCCTGCTCAAGTCCCATGGAACTCTATTATAATAATAATGACCTTTGTCATTTATTTTTAACGGATTGAGATTCCTTGGTCAATCAAGTTGTTCTCCTATTTCTTCAGCTTCAAGGTTGACTGGGATGGCTATGTAGTGTTCTCGTCCTGCCCTAAGCTTTGGGTGGTAGAGGTCGAGAATAAGGTGAAGGACTAGCGATCAAAGTTTGTGATCACCACAAACTATCATGGCTGAGGGATTTATGTCAGGTTGGTTACCAAGGAGGTGTTGAGGCCGAAAATGCAACTGAAGCACACTCGTGTCTATTGGCGCAACGGCTGATTGTCTTCAATTTGTGCTTAGTGTGGCGATCTTGACGCCATGACTAGCAATCTTCAGCATTTGGGTGAGTTAAGGTGATCTTGGCACCATGATCTGTTGATCTTCAATTTGCGCTCAGCTAGGTGATCTTGGCTCCACAGATGACAGTCTTCACTCAACCAGGAGATCTTAGTGCCACAGTTGGCAATCTTCATTTTATGCTCAGTCAGTCGATCTTGACACAGCGGCTAGTAGTTTTCAACTTTTAAGCAAGGTCGGGCGATCTTGGTGACACAATCTGTTGATCTTCAATTCGTGCTTAGTTGGGGCGGTCTTGGTGCCACTGCTGGCGGTCTTGAATTTGTGCTNGCAGTCTTCACTCAACCAGGAGATCTTAGTGCCACAGTTGGCAGTCTTCATTTTATGCTCAGTCGGTCGATCTTGACACAGCGGCTAGTAGTTTTCAACTTTTAAGCAAGGTCGGGCGATCTTGGTGCCACGATCTGTTGATCTTCAATTCGTGCTTAGTTGGGGCGGTCTTGGTGCCACTGCTGGCGGTCTTGAATTTGTGCTTAGTCGGGCAATCTTGGAGCCACGGCCGACGGTCTAAAATTTGTGCTCAATCGGGCAACTTGGCGCTTTGGTTGACAGTCTTCAACATTTAAGTGAGTTCGGGTGATCTTGGTTCATAGTCTGTTGATCTTCAATTTGTACACAGTCGGGCGATCTTGGCACCACAGCTGGCATTCTTCATCTCCCAGCTGCCAGTCTGACGTATCACTGATTTNCGATCTTGGTTCATAGTATGTTGATCTTCAATTTGTACTCAGTCGGGCGATCTTGGCACCACAGCTGGCATTCTTCATCTCCCAGCTGCCAGTCTGACGTATCACTGATTTCCTGATTTATTTAATTCTCCGAGCATTTTTTGAACCAGAAATTTTCGGAGCTTCAATTAGTGTGACGCCCGATAATTTCATGAACATTTTTAGAGTTTCGGTATGGAAAATAAAGGAAATATTTTTTTTTTTATTTCATGATTGCCCTTATGAAACACAAAGTGGAATTCACGGAAAAAATCTCTTAAGATTATCCTCACTCCAAATTCGGGAGACCTCATTCCCCACATGGGTTTTTAGCTTGTATGCCCCGGGACCCGCCTATCGATCAATGATGTAGGGCCCACTCCATGTTTAATTCAGTTTTCTTACTACTTGTCCTCCCACTGCGAAATCAATCTTCTTTAACACTAAGTCTCTGGAAGAGAAAACCCTTTCTCGGACATGTCGGTTGTNATTTCATGATTGTCCTTATGAAACACAAAGTGGAATTCACGGAAAAAATCTCTTAAGATCATCCTCACTCCAAATTCGGGAGACCTGATTCCCCACATGGGTTTTTAGCTTGTATGCCCCGGGACCCGCCTATCGATCGATGATGTAGGGCCCGCTCCATGTTTAATTCAGTTTTCTTACTACTTGTCTTACCACTGCGAAATCAATCTTCTTTAACACTAAGTCTCTGGAAGAGAAAACCCTTTCTCGGACATGTCGGTTGTAGTATATGGCACCGCTTGTGATCGGGCTTCTTCACACAAGGAAGAATGTCCGCCCAGTTGCCTTTTGCATCCTACACCTTTTTTCTTAACAAGTTCAAGATGATTTTATTGGCCACCTCGGTCTGGTCATTGGTTCACGGGTGATGAACCAATGCAAATTTGAGGCTTGTTCCTTGGTTTTGTCAAAAGTTCCAAATTTTCTTGTCTACAAACAGATCATGTTATATGTGATGATAATCAGNAGTCTGGTCATTGGTTCACGGGTGATGAACCAATGCAAATTTGAGGCTTGTTCCTTGGTTTTGCAAAAGTTCCAAATTTTCTTGTCTACAAACAGAACATGTTATATGTGATGATAATCAGTGGTAGGTTGTAGAGGTAGATCAAGTTGATCCAAATGAAGTTTTGGATGTCCTTTATGACCCGAAAGTGGGCTTTTGTCTCGATCCACTTTGAAAAGTAATCCACTACTACAAAGAGAAAGTGGTGTTCTCCTTTGGCAGGTGGGAATGGTCCCAAAATGTCCAAACCCTGAACTACAAAGGGCCATGAGCTAGTGATTGGTTGTAATTTCTGAGCCGACTGATGTTGCAACAAACCATATTTTTGGCACTATCCACACATCCTAGAGAATGCTTCGGCATCCTTAAATAACATCAGCCAAAAATATTTGTCACTGGACTCGATGCACCAGCTTCTTTCCTTCAGAAGGGCTCTAGCATTTCCTGGAGTGAATATTTTGAAGGATAACCTCTATCTCATTTTCCTTTACGCACCTCAGGTGCATTGACGTCGATGATTTTTGGAAGTGTTCCCTTCATTAACACGTACTGCACTGCTTTGTACTTGAATCTTCTAGGATTTGTGACTTCTTTCGAGATATTCCGCGTTTCCAAGTACTTGACGTATGGGTCCATCTAGCTTTTGGTCGGTTCATGCTCCACCGTTATAGGCTCGTATTCCTTGATGACTGGCTAGTGGAGTATTTGTGTCTCTTCCTTTCCTAAGCAAACACATCGGGATAGCAAGGCAACCACCTGATTTTCTTCCCTATTGATGTGTTCAATCCAAAAAAATATGAATTTCCAGATCTCAACCTTGGCTTTGCTGAGGTATTTCATCATCAATTAATCTCTAGTCTTGAATTACCTATTTATATGGTTCAACATGAGCTACGAATCTGACTTCGCGACAAGGATTTGGACGCCCATCTTGTAAGCTAGGGCAGGCCAGCAATCA
>JXCR01137089.1:71162-93112 GCA_002079205.1 Phalaenopsis hybrid cultivar
GTTGGCCTTATGGATCATGACGACATTCAAAAGCCATATGGGGTAATGGACCTCTCAAATGTACATTGCCTCTTGCAGCTTTAGCACCTCCTCCCTAATAAGCTCAGCCAGTACGGTCACTGAGTTCCTTGCCTTTTACTTAACCAGTTGAACTGTGGAGCTCACGTTCAATTTGTGGCAGGCAAAATCGGCGGGTAACCCATGCATCTTTGCGGCAGACTAAGCGAAGATATAGTGGTGGTTGTGAAGCGTTTGAATTAGAAGATGTCAGTGTCCTGCATCAAAACTATCACTTATNAATCCTCAGAAGCAGGTAGCAATCCTTCAAGTATGCAGCATGTAAATTGGTGAAGTTGACACACATCCGCTACTTCCCGTTGGCCTTATGGATCATGACGACATTCAAAAGCCATATGGGGTAATGGACCTCTCAAATGTACATTGCCTCTTGCAGCTTTAGCACCTCCTCCCTAATAAGCTCAGCCAGTACGGTCACTGAGTTCCTTGCCTTCTACTTAACCAATTGAACTGTAGAGCTCACGTTCAATTTGTGGCAGGCAAAATCGGCGGGTAACCCATGCATCATTGCGGCAGACTAAGAGAAGATATAGTGGTGGTTGTGAAGCGTTTGAATTAGAAGATGTCAGTGTCCTGCATCAAAACTATCACTTATTAGAAATGAATTATAGTTCGTCCTTGTCAACTGAGATCTCCTTAGTGGCCTTACTAGTCTTGATGCTGCCCTCCTTCTGGTTCCATAAGTCGAGTGGCTTCTGTTCCACGGTTCCGACCACCCAAACGTAACAAACTCGTGAAAGCTCTAGATTTCCCATAACAGTGATTATTTCGTCGTCTCTTGGAAACTTAACTGCAGTTTGGTTGGTAGACATCTCGGTTTTGAAGCGATTTAGTAGTGGGCGGCCAAAAACGGCATTGTAGGTTGGGGCGAGTCTNTGTTGTCTCTTGGAAACTTAACTGCAATTTGGTAGGTAGACATCTCGGTTTTGAAGCGATTTAGTAGTGGGCGGCCAAAAACGGCATTGTAGGTTGGGGCGAGTCTACAATCAGGAAATCTTTCGTCTCTATGTACTGCTTCTCTTATTCGCCCCAATTGTTACCAATGGCATTACCCGTAGCGCTTCCTTTCTTTCACCTGAAAAACCAAAAGGTGGGCTGGCCAGCGCTACCAGCCGGTCAACCTAGAGACAAGGCTTGTCGAATATTATCTTGAACAAAATGTTTCACAGAGCTGCTAGTGTTGATGATAATACTCCCGAATTGAAAATTTCTAATCATCCCCGAAACGAATATAGCTTCGTTGCAAGGGTTTCACCGTTGGAGAAGATCTTCGTCTGTGAACATGATGGGAGGACAGCCTCCTCCCCTTTGCATGGATGTGAGGTTGCACAGCTAACCTGTCCTAGTCTTCTTCTGAGAGTTTCGTCGTGTGGTATTCGTGCCCTAGAGGATAGCTAGGACTACCCCGGCGACACAGACAACACTCATCCGGATGGGTCCGAGCGAAGTCTCTAACTCAGGCACTTTAGTACGTCTTACTCATTGCCTTTCAAGTTGTCTGGATCCGGCACCATCTCGGTTTGATGCCTGCTCTATANCATTTGTGCCCTAGAGGATAGCTAGGACTACCCCGGCGACACAGACAACAGTCATCCAGATGGGTTCGAGCGAAGTCTCTAACTCAGGCACCTTAGTACGTCTTACTCATTGCCTTTCAAGTTGTCTGGATCCGGCACCATCTCGGTTTGATGCCTGCTCTATAATCGGGGTTCTCATCCCCTATCTTCCTCTCTGCATGCATTCCTTGATGTCATCCAGTGGAAGATTCACTTTTGATACTGTTGTTTTGTTGCTACATTCTCTTTGNACATGCATTCCTTGATGTCATCCAGTGGAAGATTCACTTTTGATACTGTTGTTTTGTTGCTACATTCTCTTTGTGATCGTTGTGCTCCTCTTCTTGTCGACAGCAAAGCTCCAAGCTCACTGCACCTTTTAGGGTGTTGTACCCCTGAAGTACGTTGGTATGGCGAGGATATTCTAGTCCCTATATGAATATTACCCATGGGACCCATGGGTGTGGTCGGGCGGCTATGAAGTCGAGCAGCCATGAGGCTGGGCGGTTGTTTATTGAAGGTCCATATCAACTATCTTAGAGCTGCAGGATTCGTTTCACTTTCCCGATTTACCCCCTCATCCGTCTGAAATGTGCCCCCCTCCTAGTGCGTTGATCTAGCCGACAGATTGTGTGGTCTTAGGTCATCCTAGGTAGATCCAGCGGGACCACGTCACCTCCTCCGTCATTCACGAGATGTCTTTGTGATTCATGCTAGTCTATTTTCGATGTACATTGAGGATTACCAACCAATTCCCAATATTATAGTAGGGGCTCTGGGGTGCTTGTTATTTTGCATTACTACTTAGTATTATGGGCTATCAGNGAGGATTCGTTTCACTTTCCCGATTTACCCCCTCATCCGTCTGAGATGTGCCCCCCTCCTAGTGCGTCGATCTAGCCGACAGATTGTGTGGTCTTAGGTCATCCTAGGTAGATCCAGCGGGACCACGTCACCTCCTCCGTCATTCACGAGATGTCTTTGTGATTCATGCTAGCGTATTTTCGATGTACATTGAGGATTCCCAACCAATTCCCAATATTATCGTAAGGGCTCTGGGGTGCTTGTTATTTTGCATTACTACTTAGTATTATGGGCTATCAGATATCAAGGCAAACAACAAGCTCATTATCATTGATCAAACCTGTGTTTGGCCAATCACCCTCTCATCCCTTAGTATGTCAACTTAAGGCATCCATGCCATAACTAGAGTACACCGATGGTTAGATAAACTCAATCTAGCTGTTCTGTAAATGGAAAATCCTCATGACCTATAATTTGGGTGGTTGGGGTGTTCATTATATTAAAATCCTCCCCTTAAAGAACAATCATAACCCGAACTAGATAATCATAAGCACGAGTAACTTCAAACTGCAGAAAAAAAACAATTGAAAGAAACCAAAGTTGGCAGGCAAAGGGTGAATTCCATTTGACCTTTTTTTCCTTACAATAGGTTGTACACGTATGCAGAATCTTGATAATATCCAGTCATTGGATCTCTTGTTTTGNATAGAAAAAAAAAACAATTGAAAGAAACCAAAGTTGGCAGGCAAAGGGTGAATTCCATTTGACCTTTTTTCCTTACAATAGGTTGTACACGTATGCAGAATCTTGATAATATCCAGTCATTGGATCTCTTGTTTTGGTTTGCTCCATCAAAAAAGCAATTCAAAGAGCACTAGTCAGTTCATCAATGGCTAGGAAAATGATGTAACATTTTTTTTTTTTTTGTGAAACAGATTTTCCCCATATCATCCTCCAAGTGTTTTGGCCGAATAAATTGAAACNAGAAAAAGCAATTCAAAGGGCACCAGTCAGGTCATCAATGGCTAGGAAAATGATGTAACAAATTTTTTTTTTTTTTGTGAAACAGATTTTCCCCATATCATCCTCCAAGTGTTTTGGCCGAATAAATTGAAACAGAAAAACATTTCTCTTGATAGAAGACCTTGAGGCAAACATAATGCGTCAATCAAACATCCATAGTCAGATTTAAATAAATAAATAAAAAAACAAGCAAGCAATAGAACTACCATGCCAGGCTCAGAATTCACAAACATAATATTGAGAAATAGCTACCAAACGAAAACTATCAATGCCAGAACCACCAACAACAGCAGAATTCCAACAAGCCGGTCGGTGCCCCTCCAAAGCTTCACCCTCATTTCCCAACGAATACCACGCAGTGAATGAAAAACATAAAAGAGAAATACTTTATGATTCAGATAAACTTTAAAAATTTAACAAGGTTCCGGATAACACAGCAGAGAGGCACAAGGATTTGAACATACCTTAAAGAAATAAGGGGAAGATGAACAGAGCGCACCACCGGAATAGAGCCGCTTAGATTGGGAGATTGGAAGGGACCTCTTATTCGAAGTATTTATATGGAGCGCCTCGCCCACTGTGGCGATTCATACNCTAACAAGGTCCCGGATAACACAGCAGAGAGGCACAAGGATTTGAACATACCTTAAAGAAATAGGGGGAAGATGAACAGAGCGCAACACCGGAATAGGGCCGCTTAGATTGGAAGGGACGAACTGAAGCGAGATGATCCTCTTATTCGAAGTATTTATATGGAGCGCCTCGCCCACTGTGGCGATTCATACTCCCGAAGAAGAATGTCGTTTTTAATCGGCTGATGCTAACCGAACGGAAAAGATGACTTGCAAAGGCACGCGTACGTCGCACGCAGCTTGACTATTGACTCTGAGCCCACTGTTTTTTATTTAAGAGAAGGTACTCACGATTTACATACCTATACATATATCTCTAAAAGTAAATATTAATTATTATAAAGTATAGTTTTATTAGGAGTGAAAAAGATGATTTTCAAAATTTAAACAATTAAATAGTTTTATTTTAATATAATATAAAAGATTGGAGTGTTATAAATGTAAAATAATAAAATTTAGATGTTGATATGAAATTATGGAGGAATTGAATGATGTGTATGTAAATGCCTCTAGGTTATGTCAAGATTGAAAATAAGAGGCAAAGTTTTATTATAATATAAAAGTTTAACAAATAAAATTTAGGCTCCGATGGGGCAGCGGTCAGGCAGTTGCGCCGCGTGCAGCCTCGAATTTAGGTTGTTTGGGGTGGCGTTGTATGCCCGTCGGGACGCATTTCTCCTAAAATACAGGTTGCGGGTTCGACACTACGGCTTGCATTTCTCACGTAATTTTTTACGTCGATGTTCTCATTTCTTTCTTGATTCAAAAATCGGCTGCCCTAACCCGCGGCCCGAACTCATTTGTGATCTCACGCTTCCTCTGTGATTTCTCGCTTCCCCTTCCCTTTCTCCCTTCAGCTTCGAGTAGGGTTTTGCCGCACATCCCCTTACGTAGTTCTTGTCATCTCTGTTTCCCAAAGGTAAGCAACGATTTCATTTCAGCTTTTTTTTTAACAAGAATTCAAGGAACCCTGAAATGAAAGATTTGGGTGAGTTTTTTGGAGGCAAGCATCCATGTGAATGCTTGTTATTTGGATGTTTTGATTTTGGATATGTAAACACTTAGGAATTCGGTGGTATGCATGTGAATGTTTATTATTTGTGATATTGCTCATCCAAGATTTGTTATCAAGTTTCTTAACGGTAGACAAGATATTGTTCAAGTCAGTGTAAATTCATGTCATAACACAACACAACAATACCAATAGAAAAAGCTTCATATAGGTTACCATCAAAAGTATCAAAAAACTGAAGTTAATGTGAAAGTATTATGTGTCGTGTCTATAGATGAAAGTTTAGGTNACGAGTAGGGTTTTGCCGCACATCCCCTTACCTAGTTCTTGCCGTCTCTGTTTCCCAAAGGTAAGCAACGATTTCATTTCAGCTTTTTTTTTAAACAAGAATTCTAGGAACCCTGAAATGAAAGATTTGGGTGAGTTTTTTGGAGGCAAGCATCCATGTGAATGCTTGTTATTTGGATGTTTTGATTTTGGATATGTAAACACTTAGGAATTCGGTGGTATGCATGTGAATGTTTATTATTTGTGATATTGCTCATCCAAGATTTGTTATCAAGTTTCTTAACGGTAGACAAGATATTGTTCAAGTCAGTGTAAATTCATGTCATAACACAGCACAACAGTACCAATAGAAAAAGCTTCATATAGGTTATCATCAAAAGTATCAAAAAACTGAAGTTAATGTGAAAGTATTATGTGTCGTGTCTATAGATGAAAGTTTAGGTGTGAAATATGTAAAATACATAAGAGTTTTGTGATATGCATGTAAATGCTCCAAAATTGTTTTGTTGCAGCTCTAGTGGTGTGTTGGCTTTGTTGGGTGGCGGTTTATTGTGATCTATGTGTTTTGTCGTGGAGCATGACGTGGTTCTACGGTAATTTCTTGCTGACTTGATATTTCTATTAGTAAATTCTATGTAAGAAAAAAAAAAGAAATTTAGCTGTTAAATATTGCAATACATATAAATTGGGTGGTTTGCATGAAGATCTTCAAANAAAAAAAGAAATTTAGCTGTTAAATATTGCAATACATATAAATTGGGTGGTTTGCATGAAGATCTTCAAAAAAAAAAAAAAAAGGAAAAAAAAATTGCTTACAAATGCTCGACAAAATTCCTTCAGGGGAGGGGGTTCATTTATATAAATGCCCCTTATAGATTTGTGAAGGTGGTTTTTGATGTGCAAATTTTAGTATTATGCATGTAAATGTGAAATTTTATTAGTTGTTAGTTATGTAAATACAAAAGAATTGTATGGCATGTATCAAAATGCCTTTTTCAAGATTAGTGGAGGTTGTTTTTTGTTGTGCACAATTGACTGTTATGCTCGTAAATATGAAATTTCAGTTGTTTGACATGTAAATACCTAAGATATGTGTTGCATGTAGCCCGCGGTGGTGTTTGTGATGGTGGTGTTTGTGGCTTGGGGTGGTGGTTGTTGCTCGGGGTGAGGGATTTGTGGTTGTGGCTTGGGTCAAAAAGTTCTGGTTGTGGATTGGGGTGTAGGTTGTGGCATGGGGTGATGTTTGAGGCTTGCGGTGGTGGCTGTGGTTTGGGGTGGTTGTGGGTTGGGGTAATGGTTTTGGGCAGTGGGTTAGGGTGGTAGCTTTGGCTTGGGGTGAGGGTTTTGTGGCTGCAGTTTGAGCCAAAAAGTTTTGATTGTGGATTGGGGTGGTGGATGGCTTCGGGTGATTATTGTGGCTTAAGGTGATGGTTTTGGGTTATATCTTATGGTGGTGGTTGTGACTTGGGGTAGTTGTGGGTTGAGGTGATGGTTTCGGGCTGTGGCTTAGGGGTGATGTTTGTGGCTTAGGGTGATGGTTTTGGTTTGTGGCTTGGGATGGTGGTTGTGGGTTGAAGTGATGGTTTTGGTTTGTGGCTTGGGATGGTGGTTGTGGGTTGAAGTGATGGTTTTGGAATGTGGCTTGGGTTGGTGGTTGTGGTTTGGGGTGATGGTTTTGTGAATGTGGCTTGGGCCAAAAAGTTCTTGTCGTGGATTGGGGTGAGGGTTTTGTGGAGGCGTGGGATGGTGGTTGTGGCTTGTTTGTTATTATATGCTTGTTGGGTTGTTGATATAAATGAGAAAAGTTTCATTATAGCTTATTTTGCATTTGATTTACTTTGTCGAGCCTGGTAAAGTGTATTTTTATGTGTAATTTTTTTTTACTGATCTTAGAAATACTCAATTGGTTGTGGCTTGGGGTAAGAGTTTTGTTGTAATTTTGTATTTATGTAACTTTGTTTTTTTATCTTAGTAATACAATGACTAATAAGAGCAATGAGGCTAGTACACATGTAATGTGGGACAAATAAATCAAAATAATATTTTGTGGCATTTGCCTTAAGGATATCGATCTGGGAAATAAGCCTACTACCTATTTCAACGATGACGTGTGACAAAATATTATAAAAAATTTCAAAGAAAGTACAAATAGAGAGTATGACAGGATGCAGCTGAAGAATAAGTAGGATCAACTCAAGAAGGATAGAAATTTCTGGAAAGAATTGAAATGAGGATCAACGGGCTTGGAGTGGGTTCCGGTAAAGCGAACCATTAATGCTCCCAAGAAGTGGTGGGCATAAAGATTTGTGGTAAGCATTTTTTGACATATCTTCTAATTTGGTCAATTTTTATTTTTTTTAAATTGAAGTGTAAGTTATGAATTTATAGGCGGTGCCCGCTACAAAGAATTTTAAAATTTGTGGAATTGAGCCTGAGTTGGAGGAGTAGTTCGATTGAATGTTTGGGGGTGCATTGCAATGGACAACTATGCATGTGCCCTTAACGAGACAAAGTTCGGTGGCACCCTTGGAGATTCAACTGAAGTCCCCAGCCCGGAGCACCATGAACTTGAGTCCACCTCACATTCAAAGCGTTCGAGGGTTGAGAATGAAAAGAATATTGGGGGTGCTTTACTTAGAAGCCATATATCATAACTTGTGTCCACTTGCAGCGCTGTCCCCACACACCTCATGCAAATTCTATCGAGAATGTCTTGAACATTCTGAATGGATTGAGGGAATTTTTTTAGGGTGAATCACTATACTTGTTTGCAATATAGTTGCTTGAAGATTAGACCAGTAGATATTTTTTTGTCAAGATGTCTGATGCCCGCAGAGCGACATATCTACAATGTTTTTATGATCACAAGAACATTTGAGATGCCTTTTTTATTTACAATCTCTTGGGATAATAATATTTGTGCATTTTTTCATTATGATTTGAATATATCAACTANTAGTTGTTTGGCATGTAAATACCTAAGATCTGTGTTGCATGTAGCCCGCGGTGGTGTTTGTGATGGTGGTGTTTGGGGCTTGGGGTGGTGGTTGTTGCTCGAGGTGAGGGATTTGTGGCTGTGGCTTGGGTCAAAAATTTCTGGTTGTGGATTGGGGTGTAGGTTGTGGCTTGGGGTGATGCTTGAGGCTTGCGATGGTGGTTGTGGTTTGGGGTGGTTGTGGGTTGGGTAATGGTTTTGGGCAGTGGGTTAGGGTGGTGGCTCTGGCTTGGGGTGAGGGTTTTGTGGCTGCAGTTTGAGCCAAAAAGTTCTGACTGTGGATTGGGGTGGTGGATGGCTTCGGGTGATTATTGTGGCTTAGAGTGATGGTTTTGGGTTATATCTTATGGTGGTGGTTGTGACTTGGGGTAGTTGTGGGTTGAGGTGATGGTTTTGAGTTGTGGCTTAGGGTGGTCGTTGAGGCTTGGGGTGAGGGTTTTGTGGTTGTGGCTTGGGCCAAAATGTTTTGGCTATGGACTAGTGTGGTGGTTGTGGCTTGGGGTGATGTTTGTGGCTTAGGGTGATGGTTTTGGTTTGTGGCTTGGGATGGTGGTTGTGGGTTGAAGTGATNTCATTTTTACGTCGATAACCCGCAGCCCGAACTCATTTGTGATCTCACGCTTCCTCTGTGATTTCTCGCTTCCCCTTCCCTTTCTCCCTTCAGCTTCGAGTAGGGTTTTGCCGCACATCCCCTTACGTAGTTCTTGTCATCTCTGTTTCCCAAAGGTAAGCAACGATTTCATTTCAGCTTTTTTTTTAACAAGAATTCAAGGAACCCTGAAATGAAAGATTTGGGTGAGTTTTTTGGAGGCAAGCATCCATGTGAATGCTTGTTATTTGGATGTTTTGATTTTGGATATGTAAACACTTAGGAATTCGGTGGTATGCATGTGAATGTTTATTATTTGTGATATTGCTCATCCAAGATTTGTTATCAAGTTTCTTAACGGTAGACAAGATATTGTTCAAGTCAGTGTAAATTCATGTCATAACACAACACAACAATACCAATAGAAAAAGCTTCATATAGGTTATCATCAAAAGTATCAAAAAACTGAAGTTAATGTGAAAGTATTATGTGTCGTGTCTATAGATGAAAGTTTAGGTGTGAAATATGTAAAATACATAAGAGTTTTGTGATATGCATGTAAATGCTCCAAAATTGTTTTGTTGCAGCTCTAGTGGTGTGTTGGCTTTGTTGGGTGGCGGTTTATTGTGATCTATGTGTTTTGTCGTGGAGCATGACGTGGTTCTACGGTAATTTCTTGCTGACTTGATATTTCTATTAGTAAATTCTATGTAAAAAAAAAGAAATTTAGCTGTTAAATATTGCAATACATATAAATTGGGTGGTTTGCATGAAGATCTTCAAAAAAAAAAAAAAGGAAAAAAAAATTGCTTACAAATGCTCGACAAAATTCCTTCAGGGGAGGGGGTTCATTTATATAAATGCCCCTTATAGATTTGTGAAGGTGGTTTTTGATGTGCAAATTTTAGTATTATGCATGTAAATGTGAAATTTTATTAGTTGTTAGTTATGTAAATACAAAAGAATTGTATGGCATGTATCAAAATGCCTTTTTCAAGATTAGTGGAGGTTGTTTTTTGTTGTGCACAATTGACTGTTATGCTCGTAAATATGAAATTTTAGTTGTTTGGCATGTAAATACCTAAGATCTGTGTTGCATGTAGCCCGCGGTGGTGTTTGTGATGGTGGTGTTTGGGGCTTGGGGTGGTGGTTGTTGCTCGAGGTGAGGGATTTGTGGCTGTGGCTTGGGTCAAAAATTTCTGGTTGTGGATTGGGGTGTAGGTTGTGGCTTGGGGTGATGCTTGAGGCTTGCGATGGTGGTTGTGGTTTGGGGTGGTTGTGGGTTGGGTAATGGTTTTGGGCAGTGGGTTAGGGTGGTGGCTCTGGCTTGGGGTGAGGGTTTTGTGGCTGCAGTTTGAGCCAAAAAGTTCTGACTGTGGATTGGGGTGGTGGATGGCTTCGGGTGATTATTGTGGCTTAGAGTGATGGTTTTGGGTTATATCTTATGGTGGTGGTTGTGACTTGGGGTAGTTGTGGGTTGAGGTGATGGTTTTGAGTTGTGGCTTAGGGTGGTCGTTGAGGCTTGGGGTGAGGGTTTTGTGGTTGTGGCTTGGGCCAAAATGTTTTGGCTATGGACTAGTGTGGTGGTTGTGGCTTGGGGTGATGTTTGTGGCTTAGGGTGATGGTTTTGGTTTGTGGCTTGGGATGGTGGTTGTGGGTTGAAGTGATGGTTTTGGAATGTGGCTTGGGTTGGTGGTTGTGGTTTGGGGTGATGGTTTTGTGAATGTGGCTTGGGCCAAAAAGTTCTTGTCGTGGATTGGGGTGAGGGTTTTGTGGAGGTGTGGGATGGTGGTTGTGGCTTGTTTGTTATTATATGCTTGTTGGGTTGTTGATATAAATGAGAAAAGTTTCATTATAGCTTATTTTGCATTTGATTTACTTTGTCGAGCCTGGTAAAGTGTATTTTTATGTGTAATTTTTTTTTACTGATCTTAGAAATACTCAATTGGTTGTGGCTTGGGGTAAGAGTTTTGTTGTAATTTTGTATTTATGTAACTTTGTTTTTTTATCTTAGTAATACAATGACTAATAAGAGCAATGAGGCTAGTACACATGTAATGTGGGACAAATAAATCAAAATAATATTTTGTGGCATTTGCCTTAAGGATATCGATCTGGGAAATAAGCCTACTACCTATTTCAACGATGACGTGTGACAAAATATTATAAAAAATTTCAAAGAAAGTACAAATAGAGAGTATGACAGGATGCAGCTGAAGAATAAGTAGGATCAACTCAAGAAGGATAGAAATTTCTGGAAAGAATTGAAATGAGGATCAACGGGCTTGGAGTGGGTTCCGGTAAAGCGAACCATTAATGCTCCCAAGAAGTGGTGGGCATAAAGATTTGTGGTAAGCATTTTTTGACATATCTTCTAATTTGGTCAATTTTTATTTTTTTTAAATTGAAGTGTAAGTTATGAATTTATAGGCGGTGCCCGCTACAAAGAATTTTAAAATTTGTGGAATTGAGCCTGAGTTGGAGGAGTAGTTCGATTGAATGTTTGGGGGTGCATTGCAATGGACAACTATGCATGTGCCCTTAACGAGACAAAGTTCGGTGGCACCCTTGGAGATTCAACTGAAGTCCCCAGCCCGGAGCACCATGAACTTGAGTCCACCTCACATTCAAAGCGTTCGAGGGTTGAGAATGAAAAGAATATTGGGGGTGCTTTACTTAGAAGCCATATATCATAACTTGTGTCCACTTGCAGCGCTGTCCCCACACACCTCATGCAAATTCTATCGAGAATGTCTTGAACATTCTGAATGGATTGAGGGAATTTTTTTAGGGTGAATCACTATACTTGTTTGCAATATAGTTGCTTGAAGATTAGACCAGTAGATATTTTTTTGTCAAGATGTCTGATGCCCGCAGAGCGACATATCTACAATGTTTTTATGATCACAAGAACATTTGAGATGCCTTTTTTATTTACAATCTCTTGGGATAATAATATTTGTGCATTTTTTCATTATGATTTGAATATATCAACTACTTTGAACTTTTCTTATTCAGTGCATCTTATTTTTTTTCTTTTATTGTTCGTAACCTTATGTGATTGTAGCTAATTCGTTGATGCTTCTGCTTTAAACAACATGATACTAATCTACATGGATGCAACTGAAAGAAGACACTGAAGGAGAATTGCAGCTATCGTATGCTTGATCAACGACTATTACAAATCTTACATTGATCGATCTCCATGCATGACATCCTCATATGTTGAGGATAAATGGGTTGGGGAGTTACTTGCGGGCCACCCAACGGGATTTAGCAATATGTTCCGCATGAGACGGGCAATATTCATTGATTTGTTGGAGGAACTTCATGGATCTCATGGAATTCATGGCTCTATTAGGATGACTTCACGAGAAGTATTGATGATAATCCTCTACATATTATCCCAAAATGAATCAATGTGAGGGGCAATGAAGTGATGTTAACACTCCAAAAAATTTTATAGGTACTTCTCAGTGGGGTTGAAGACACTTGTGAGCTTTTATTCACATGTCATTAAACCTACTGATCATACGTTTGAATGGACCCTACAGAGATTTCACGCGATGCATGAAAGTTATTACATTAAATTTTAAAAAAAATCAAATTACAAACTCAATATTATTTTACTAGGATTATATTTAAGCAATAGATGGAACAAATATTGGCGCACATTGTCCAAATAATGAGATGTTTGCATTCATCGGTCGTTTTGGGAGCCCGACACAGAATGTCATGGTCATTTGTGACTTCAACATATGTTTCATCTTTGTTATGACAGGTTAGGAGGGCGGTGCATATGACAATAGAGTTTTCAAAGCTGTGACGTGGAATACCACTTACAACTTCTCACATCCTCCTGCAAGTACGCTTAGGACTTAACTAATTTCATAATTAACTTTTACCTCAATACTAATTATGTAATTCATATTAGGCAAATATTACTTGTTTGATGTTGGATATCCGTTGTAATGAGGGTATCTCAAGCCATATTCTGACATGAGATATTACATACCAGATTTTGAGCGAGCGAGTGATGTAACATGAGAAAGAAAAGAAACGTTCAATAAAAGACATTTATTGTTATGATGTGTTATTGAGATGATTTTTAGTGTTTGAAAGAAGAAATGGGTTATATTTTGTGATATGTCAACTTACCCATTTCCCAAAGGTGCAGATTGTGACTGTCATGATGACTCTCCACAATTACATTTGGCTGCATCCTTCTTACAACGATATTGACTTCTGTTATACAGATAAGGATCATGAGCATGTACCTACTAAAGCATTGAGTATTGTTTTGGTCATTCTTTTTCATAACATGAGAATGATGCTTCCGCGGTCTATACTGCAAACGGGGAAGGTGCAAGCGAGATGACAAAGTTGAGGGAACAAATTACTGATGCGATAATAGGAGAGTGATTGGAAAATTTATTATTTTATTTTATATACTTTATTCAGTATCATTTGAATTTTATTCAGCTTCTATTTATTTTTATTTCTATGTACATTTGAGATTGATTGTTTGGTCTTTTTACACTACTCATAAGTTTTTTTCATTTGTATTTCATTTATTTTTATTTTAGAGGGTTTGAGGGGTCGATGATGAGACATTTAACCTTATGGGTTCTTCGGATGGTTTTTTAGTCGTTGTTGGTTGATGTTGCATGTGAAATTCTAATGAAGACAACCAAATTCCTCTTTTCTATTTGGTGTGATACGATTTTTTAGGTTCTTTTTGAAGGCCTTTTTGGTGATATGCATATGTAACAGACATAAGCTTTGTATTGCATCAATAAAAGATAACCAAGAACCTTTTATTACAGATTCCATTGTCTTTTTGTTGTGACATACTCCTAGTGACAAATTTGCTTGATGGTATACTGAGTTCTTTGAGACCTCACTCCTGCACAAAATTGTAATTGCTTACTTCATTTATCAATTTCTACATATTATGTACAGTTTCTTTTTATTTCCATTTCTAATATATTTGATATTGATTTTTTTGGGTTTTTTTACGCTATGTGTAGGTTTTTCCATTTGCATTTCATTTGTTTTTCTTTTATATGGTTTAAGAGGTCCATTATGGTACGTTTGACTTTATGAATTCTTATAGATGGCATGTTAGTCGTTGTTGGTTGGTTTCACATGTGAATTCTAATGAAGGCAACTAAGTTCTTATCTTCTTTTCAGTGATATGGTTTTTGAGGATCTTCAAGGTGGCCTTTTCTGTTGATTTGCATATGTGACACAAATGAGCTTAGTTTTATGTGGGTTAAAGGAAACCAAGTACCCTTTTTTTCAAGGTCGGTTGTCTTCTTGTAGTGACAGATTCATTGGTTAGTATATTGAGTTCTTTGAGACCTCACACCTGCAAAAAAATTGTAATTTATTAATTCTTTTAGCAATTTCAACTTGTGTTATGACTAATGGATTGTCTTTTATAGCATTCAGGAAAGGTAAGCTTTAGGATTTTGTGGACCTTTTGACGATTGCTCTATCACTGCGGACATAAAACTTCCCTACTTATGTCACGTGAGATGCATAGCTACGAGAGAAAGTTCTACAGGTACCGGCGGTGGTCATGCAGTTTGAAAAAGTGTAAGTTCTTCCACTGGGCAGGTAGTCTGGTAGATTCCACTGCCGACAATGATCGGGAATGAATATCATTTCTGAAGGACGACGTAGCTCATGACATACTCCGTCTACATTATAAAATCAATATTGTAATATTACTAATTATAACTTTAATAGTATTTTTAACACACTTGATATTCACTATTACGTGAGGTGTTTATTAGGATTTTTGTACCGTTTTAAAGTGAATTTTTGCTTCTTAAGTATCAAATGTATGATTAGAATAGTTATGTTACAAATAACAGTACTAAACAGGGGTAGAATAATCATTTATCCAGAAACAGCTACCGCACAACTATTTTCAAACCGCAGAAAACAAACAACCAGTTAATATCTTGCACTTTTATGCCTCTAATGATATAGACTATGTTACATATGTTAGGGATTGCTTGATTTGTTAAGAAGATAATGTAAAATAAAATAAAATAAATACAAGTGTTTTAATGTTGAAATGCTTGATTGGAGTAAAAAGAAAATTAAAACAAAAGTAATATAGACTTCAGTTGAATTATTTTTTCGCCCAAAATGACTAAAAAGGCTAAAAAAATTAAGTTTTTATATAATAAACACCCAAAACTCACCAAACATTCAGTTTTTTTTTTTTTTACGGTGGAAGTAGGGCTGTCGAAATGACTAGTTGTTTGTGAACAACTCGTGTTCGGCTCGTTCACTAGTTAACGAGCTGAACACGAATAAAGATTTGTCCGTTCGTGTTCGGCTCGTTTTGGCCCGAAATACTTCTCATCAATTTTATTTATAAATATGGCCCTTGTTTTCTTTGCTGGTGTGTAAGTTTCCTTCAAGTCTTTTCATTGTAATATAGAAGCGTCCGTCTGGCGTGCTCTTCAAATCTTGTACTCTGTAAGTTTCTACTGTTTTTAATATATATTTTTGTTTTTATTATATCCTGGTTTTAATTGGTAACAGAGCCACGAACGACTAAATTCTTTCTGGAATTCTTTTTCTATAAGTAATTTTAATATGGTAACTTAACATTGTCACGATAGGTGTATCCTGTGTAGTAAAGTCGGGTATTGCTCTGCAACTTAATATCCTTAACTGACATGCAAAATATACTGAGTTTGACCTTTTGGTCTGATAATATTATTTTCTAAGCTAAGCTTAATCCTTTGGTCATCGTCGCATGTGGGCATTTTTATGCCCGGGATGGACGCTTTGTTGTCTGGTTCTTGTTGACTCGACCCGTTTGGATTAAAACCTTAGTGGAATGATAATACTATCATCTAGCTGATGTTAGATTACTCTATTAAACTTATTTAAAGAAAAAGAATTCTAGATGTTTTTCTAATTGCTTTTCATGAGCACTTCTTTAAGGTATAATAATACTATAATATCTAATAATTTACAAAGAACTCAATCAAGAAATAATAATATTAAAAATGCAGAATTACAGGAATATCCTGTAAATGAGGAAGATTTAAATATATGAACTATCCCTAAAGTAGAAAAAACCTTAATCTATAAAATTGGAGCTTTTGATTTTAAAGACAAATCATCAATTAAAACGGTTGAACAATCGTTAACAATAGATGAACAAGAGAAACCAATTTCTCTTTTAAACCAAGAAGATCTAAGTAGTTAATTAGAAAATTATAAACATATTCACATAAGCTTAATACAAGTAGCATTTAAACCTCTTACACTTCAAGGATTAAACACTTTGATTTTAGGTTGCTTAAGAGATGCAAGATGCATAAATTGGACACAATTATTAATAGGTGTCATGGAAACTAGCCTATGTCATGGGCCAGTTTTCTTTAACACTTTTCCAAATCTATGCCTGTCACTGATAGACATAAATCTCTTTGAGGCAGCTAAAATACAGATAAAATTACACGGGTATGAATTTTTACCTAGATCTGAAACAATCACAATAATCTATGGAATTCATTTTAAAGTTATGAATATTTTATGTCTGAATATAAAAAATAATATAAAGTCAATAAATAGATCTACAATTGTAGAAACTAATTTGCTAGCTTCAAATATAGCAACAAATAGGACTAAGCAACATATAGGACTATAAAATGGGATGAAGTAAGATTCTCTGAATCATGGCAGTTGCAAACTGTTATAAATTCTCATCATGTAATAAATTAGGACGTAGAACAAGTTAGTCAAGATGTTAACAGAGATGTTGTCATAACATTTGAATTCACATCAAATTGATTACACGAAGTTAGTCGGAGGAATAGAAAATTCTGATAATGATAAAATAAAAATAGAACACATTGAAGAACAATTCCAAGATAATAATTCAAAACTAGATTTATTTAAAATACATAAAATAAAAGGTAATAAGGCCTAATCTTTATATCAAATAAGAAAGACAAATCGATACTATTATCCTCGACCTACCCCTGTAGATGCTTTATATGAATAAGATAACAATAAATATCAAAATGATTATAATCCATCTAATATATATGAATAGGACATTGATGGTATGACTGATCGTCAAATACAAATAGTATTACAATTAATGATGATTTATGTCTCTGCCGCACATAGTCATAATAATCGAGCTCATCAAATTATAACCCAATTAACATGTGGGTTTAGTGGTCCTCTCAAAGGCTGGTAGAATAATTATTGAACTCAAGAACAAAGAGAAGAATTTCTAAGTTCTACAATGATAGGAAACCCTAATCAAGAAAATATTGATGTTATTTATAAATTAATTATCAATATTCTACAGCACTTTACCGGCATAATATCTGATAAATGAGAGAAAATTCGTTCTATTTTTACAAAAATTGAGATGTCCTACTTTGACACATTTTCATTAGTATAAAGATTTTTTTTTAATTAGAGTAATGTCTCTACCAGATGCTAATAGCACGCACTGGAAGCAAAAATTTATTGAAGGTTTACCTAATCTTTTTGTTGATAAAGTAAAAAAGACAATTACAAGATACTAATATTAAATGTATTCCATATAAAAATCTGACATATGGACAACTGATAAATACTTGTGTACAAGAAGGCTTAGCCTCATGTACAGATCTCAAATTGAGATATCAAATTAAAAAAAACGATTAACAGAAATAAAGCAATTAGGCGCTTTCTTTGAACAATTTGCTTATGATATTCCTAAATTTCCAAAAGAAAAAGAAAAAACTTTTTGCAAAAAGAAGAAATATCATAAGCACTCTGAAAAATATTATTTAGAGAAAAGACCAAAGATTTCTCATAAGAAAAACAAAAATAAAGAAATCAGAGAAATAAAATGCTACAAAGGCAAAACTGACCATTATGCAAATAAATGCATAGTAAAAAAGAAAATAAATGAGTTTAATATTGATAAAAATATTAAGAAATCTATTTTCAAAATTATTATAAATTCATCTCCTGAAAATTTGGAGACTTCTGACAATTTAGAAGAAATTGAGGACAATTCCTCTTATTCATCAGAATTTGATGAAAATAATTGCACAGAATGTGAGTACAAATGTCATAATGAAAATTAATACAAATCTATAATTAAAATGAACGACTTATTTACTTTATCTTCTTTAATGAAAGAAGAAATATTTAAAATTATATCTAAAACTGAGGATGAAAAGATTAGAAATAAAATACTTAAAATAATAATTGAATCTAAAGGAGAATCCTCTTCTTTTAATATCATTCATTTTCAAGGATATTCAATGAAAGAAGCTTTAAATAAAGCTTTAATTTTAAATACTAATAGTAGACCTACTACTATAAATAATTTAAAAAATGAAGTTAATATTTTAAAATCTGAGATAAATATTTTTCAAAAAAATTAAGAAAAAATAGGTACTAGATTACTAAAATTAGAATTAAATAATACAACTACTGAAATATCAGTAGAAAAGAATAATAATTTAGAACAATCTTTTTTAAATTCCTTGCAAAAAGTTATTATGCATAAATGGTTTATAACTATTACCTTAAATATAAATCGAGAATATACTTTATCTAAGTTTACTACTCTTATTGATAGTAGAGCTGATATGAATTGTATTCAAGAAAAAATAATACCTTCTAAATATTTTGAAAAAATATGCAATAACTAACTTTTGCGTCTGTAAATAAAATGGAAATTAAATTTAAAATTTCTTCTGCTAATATTTACATTAATAATCCTTTTCTATTAGTTAAAAATTTAACTCAACTTATTATTTTGGGAACTTCGTTTCTTTATAAAATTATGTTAATTAACAAAATTGATAATACTGACATATATTCAAATAAATTTGGAAAAATCATTATTTTTGAATTTATTACTAATTCTACAGAAATTATTTTGAATGAAATAAATAAATTTAAGTTAAAACAAAATCAAATTAATTTCTTACAAGAAGAAATTACTTTATTTTCTATAGAAGAAAAATTGAATAATAATTCAATAAAAAAAATTTCTACTTTACATGAAAATATGTTAAAATAAATTTATGGTGACAATCCAACTGCCTTTTAGGATAGAAAAAAACACTGAATTGCTTTACCATATATTGATAATTTGGATGAAAAAAACATCAAGACAAAGGCATGACCAAGTCAAATAAATCAAGAATATTTAAAAATTTGTAAAGAAGAAATTAATGAACTCCTTAATAAAAAATTAATTAGAAAATCTAGCTCACTTTGAAGTTGTACTGCATTCTATGTTATGAATAATGCAGAAAAAAAATAAATAAACCTAGATGAGTTATCAACTATAAACCCTTAAATGAAGTTTTAAAATGGATTCGGTATCTCATACCGAATAAAAGAGACTTACTTAATCGCTTAAGTAAATCTCTAATATTTTTAAATTTTGATTTAAAATTTGGATATTGGCAAATTCAAATACTTGAATCTGACAGATATAAAATGACTTTTATTGTTCCGTTTGGTCATTATGAATGAAATGTTATGCCGTTTGGTTTAAAAAATGTTCCTTCTGAATTTCAAAAAATTATGAATGAAATATTCAATCCATATTCTGATTATATATTAGTTTATATTGATGATGTATTTGTTCTCTCTAAATTAATAGAGGAACATTTTAAACATCTACAGACATTTCAATGGCTTACCAAAAATAGTGGGCTAGTAATCTCTGCGCCCAAAATTAATTTATTTCAAATCGAAATACGGTTTTTAGGACTTCATATTGTCCGGAAAATAATTATTCCAATTGAAAGAAGCATTGAATTTGCTTATAAATCTTGAGATGAAATGACTGATCTTTGTCAATTACAGAGATTTTTGGGTTCGCTCAATTACATAGCGGACTATTATAATGATCTTGCTTTAGATACTGCTATTTATTACAATAGATTAAAGAAACAACATAATTTATGGAAAGAGAATCATATTAAAGATGTCCAATTAATTAAGCAAAAGATAAAAATGTTACCATGTTTACATATTGCAGATCTGTCTCTCCCAAAAATAGTAGAGACAAATGTTGCTAATGTTGGGTATGGAGGAATTTTAAAGTAAAAAGCTTTTAATACTGAATAATTAGTTCGCTTTATATCTGGCAAGTGGAATACCACTCAAGAATAAACTTTGACAATTAAAAAAGAAATGCTTTTGGTTGTCAAATGCATTACCAAATTTCAATATTATTTATTAAATCAGAAATTCTTATTACGAATTGATTGCATTTCAATTAAGTACATACTACAAAGAGACGTAAGCAATCTTGTCTTTAAACAAATATTTGTCAATTGGCAAACACAATTATCTTATTTTGAATTTGATATAGAATATATTGTAGGTAATACTAATTATTTACCTGACTTTCTCACTCATGAATTTTTGCAAGGAGAAAGACAAGGAGGTGTGGATCACCCCTCATCATACGGTTAGAATGATACCCCAACGGGGTCCTTTCACCTTTAGAGGGGGGAGAGGTAGAGGCCAACCTAATGTGGCTCCACAAAAAATTATAAATTTACAAAAATATTTATATGGAAGCCCAATGGCCTCTACTCCTGAAAATAAATCTCCTCAATCTCTTGATTTACAAATTCAAGAAGTCACAGAATTTGTGCAAAAAACATTGAAAGAAAAAAATCATCGAAATCAATTTAGAGAATTATGAAATTAATGATCCTTGGAAAATATAGGAGAGATATTTGGACACAATTGTCTACGCTCAAGATAGTCTTGATCAAGAATTATATGAGGCAATCCTCACTTCATTACAATGTGTTGAAATTCAACATAATTATAAAGAACCAAATAATTCTATTTAATATAACAAGACAACAATAAATCGCATCTTGCAGCAACGGGATTGGGGTTTAACTCCTTCCCAGACTAAACATGTTGAATTTATTCATCCTGTAAGTAATAAAAAAATTATTATTATTTAATTACTGGACCTATGTCCAAGCTATGAGCCGAGTTTTTTTTGCTCATTAATCCAAGACATAAACTTTTTTGGTTTTTTTTGTTAATGTCTGAAATTTTGAATAAAGAAATACCAAATTGATTTTTATAATGGTAGGAAAAATTTGGAGCCACCAATGAAATCCTTCCAGAACCCATCAATGATTTCTATCTAACGTAGGTTAACTCTTCTCCTTAGCTCACAAAATAAAAAATGAAATATTAACCGATAGAATGTGTGAATTATTATTCTTCTATCAAGCACAAATTCCATGGATATTTGCTTGAAATCTATGTCATCAACAAGATAGAGTCAACGTCAAAGGCTTATGACGTACATTTTCATGAAATGACGGTCACACATTGTTGTTGGTGACAAAATAGTTCAAATTAATAAAGTCATTAATTTTAATGTTGAAAATAATCGAGAACAGTGATCTTAAGAATTTTCACTTAAGTAAATTCATGATCAAATAAAAAAAAAATATCATCGAGAATCTTCAGATCAAATCAAACAAAGAATCCAAGAATTTTATCAGAACATATGAAAGAATTATTTTCAGGAGACGACATGTCAGTCTCTAATCAAGGGTCAGATGACAAAGAAAATTGGGAGTGAATGGTGACCCACCTCGGCTCAAATTAATGGCAGAATATTATAGTGGACCTCCACTGAGGTCACTTCGGAAGAAATTATGGGTAATAATGACGGTGGATGAAATATTACCGGTTGGTGGAATAGTGACTGCAATAATTATGATTGGTGTAATAGTATTTTGAAATAATTTCCTACTTTATGTCACATCTGTGATATCCAACAGATGTATTATCTTTTGTTTAATTATCTTGTATTAAGTTTGGAGTTCACCCTCTATTATAAATATGACCTTGTTTTCTTTGCTGGTATGCAAGTTTCCTTCGAATCCTTTGATTGTAATATATATATATATATATATATATA
>JXCR01137089.1:93701-119225 GCA_002079205.1 Phalaenopsis hybrid cultivar
TTTTTTTTTTTTTTGGGTAAAAGAGCATTATTCGGCTCTCATTTTATTCCACAAAAAAAAAATTACAAAACCGGGAAACACGTCCAAACTCACACACCTTAAAATAAAAAAAAAGTGAAAAATAAGACCTCTTTCCACAAAAAAAATGAAAAAATACAACTCGCACACTCAACTACCGCAGAAATGACAAAAACCACAATTAAATTAAATCTTTCATAACTGAAACCAACAAATCATCAGGAAAATGGTAAAAAAATATGCGCATAAGACAGTTTTAAGCCACATTTAACTGCCCAATGAGTCACAAAATTACCTCCTTGAAAAACATGAGACCATATTACATTCAAATAAAACAGTTAATGCTTCAATCTTCTTTAAGTGCAACAGAATATTCTAATGTGGTTCCAAAGCTAACCTGCAACATTTCCAAAGAATTAGAATCAACCTCAATAATAATATTAGGGTCTGTTTGGCGCAGCTTCAGCTGCGTTGGCCTAGGAAGCTGCTGTGGGGAAGCAACTGTGAGGAAGTTAGTTGTTTGTTTGGTGCAGCTGTGTGAAAATAGATGCAGAGCAGATGTTTCTATAAAATGATAATTCTGCCCTTATATGTTAAAATGTTTAAAAGATGAATGTAACAGTGAAATTTTTTAAATTCCAAAAGCAAAATTTATTATGTAATAAATTAGTAAAACTTCAACCTATTAATAATGTAATAAATTATATTTTATGGTAATTAGTTATTAATAGTTATGTAATAAATTTATATGATTGATTATTATATTTTAAAATATTTACTTATTAAAGATGTGAGAATATGAAATAAAAGACTTGTTATATGAATGTTGTTATATTCGTTTAGGGTTTAACATATAAAAAGTTATAAATATCAATATTTGATGGTCAAACAAAAATATATTAAATTTTCATTTATGTCATAGATATGTAAACATAAATATTGCGAAAAAAATAAACTACGGGTTGAAGTACTCATTTCTATTATATATCACAACAAAAATTCATCATTTACAGAGCGAAAGATTTCATGTGGATACATGACTTCTGTTAATCCCAAACTTCAATGATAACAATGCAAAATTACATAAACACATCTCAAGTAACTGATAACATCAGGAGAGCAAACAAAAACTCTAAAACTATTACAATCACAATTAGTAAGATAATTATATTATTCTTAACATTAACACGATGTAGCTCCCGTGCCATACTTTGCTCAAGTAATGTTCTCCATTCTCGATCAACATCATCTGGGGAATCAATCAAACCATCTGCCCAACGGAAGAATTTGCACTGTTCGGCGATGCTCCGTGGGCAGGTATAAAACTTCCTCCAGTAGCTGTGATGTTGGCGTGACGTTAGCAGTGAGGGTTCGAGGCCACAGTAACAGAGTGTTCGTTGGAATGTCCCAGAAATCTTTGAGCTCATCTTGTCCTGAGTGCAACAAAATAGGAAATAACATTCCAGTTGTAACAAGATCTTTATTTGTAAATGATCCATGGTTAGTATGATAGAGATATACATTGAAGTATGCATTTCGATTTATAGGGACTAAATAAAATAAATTAAATAAACCAATACAGACAGAGGATTTAACTTGGTTCAGTCATGTGGACCTACATCCACGGGAAAGGAATCATGTATATTCATTACTGTAATAAAACAAAAATATACATCGGTCACACTCAACAATGTCTCCAAATATATTTACAACATATTTTCCTGTTGAAAAAAGTAAAATGATGCCTTCCATATAGCTTTGCCATAACAAAACAAAGGCGTGTTGTCCCAATTCCGTGAATTCTTTTGAGGAGCTTAACAAGAAAATTATAAATCCCGTATCAATCTTGCCACCAAACAATTTTCGAGAGCATGATCTCTGTTGGCCAGCTGTGAGTTCAACAAATGTAAATGTATTTATATATGAAAATTCAGGTGTTAGAAGATATAATTTCAGTTTTTTCCCTTGCAATCATAGACTTCCCCAATGGTAGAAATTGCAGCAACATGTTTACAGGTTTTCATTCAAATTGCAGCAACATGTTTAAAAGGAGCAGACTTCATAGACAATTAATATTTACATGTTTCCAAATCAACCCCAAGTTCATTATACTTCATGTTTACAGGTTTCAAAACATCTCCATTGGATTGAATTCAATATTAATTGTATTTTAAAGAGAGCAGCTTTCCTTAGTAATGGCAATAATGGTTGCTTAAAAAAGTTTAAGCCATCCTTGAGTGCTTCGCCAGAATCCAAACTCCCAGCAATGTCCATAGCTTTACAAAAAATTGAAATAAATTGCATGCAATCAAGCTGCAATGGATAATAAATGCAAAGAAGCATCATATGATTGTAAATGCTCCTAAAAATATGATACCGTAATGTACTCAAAGATACTAATTTGGGAATTGAAGTGAAGCATATCTGAAGCAAAGGGTTCTATAAAGCAATTTCCATTTACATAATTTATTGCAAGGCAAAACACGATAATATAGGTGTGATAGATAAAATACCAAATGCAACTATATATAAACTTTAAAGAAACATTACACAGAAACATTTGAAGATAGCTAAACAATAGCTAAACTTCACAGAAATGCACATCTCCACATTTTGATAACTCTTGGCACCAATTTGCACAAAGAAAAATTGCAAATATATAATTAATTCCATCCAGGTATGAGTTACATAAAAAAGCACCCAATTTGCAAAATTTGATTAGGTTTGAACACTAATTTATAAGCCCAACTTCTCAAATTTCAGTCCAATGGGGATTTGAAAGAATGTTGTCCCAATTTTCTGATTTTAAAATGAGCAGCTGAATAAGAAATTGAAAAATAATTGTTTATGCATGAATTCTTTCTCAATGCACCTAAACAGTGGATTCCCATGGAATTAGCTATACCATACAAGATCAATGAATGTTGTCCCAATTTCCTAAATTCATAATGACCAGCTTAACAAGAAATTGAATAATAAACAACTTCATTCTTGCCACCAAACAACTTTCGAGAGCATGATCTCTTCTTGTCAGCTCTACAATTTGTGCAAAGTGATATGTGTGAAGAGATGAAAGTTCAGGTGTGAGACTTGTAAATGCATAAATTCGTTCTCAATACACCTAAAAAGTGGATTCCCATGGAAATAGCTTTGCCATAAACGATCAAATGAATGTTGTCCCAATTTCTTGATTTTTTAATGAACATCTTAACAAGAAATTGAATAATAAACAACTTCATTCTTGCCACCAAACAACCTTTGAGAGCATGATATATGAGATTTACTTCAAAAAATATCACTCAATGGACTAACTTCAAAAAAGAACTTTATGATTTATTAATCATTCCATACGATTGTACATATAGCCTATTCTTATGCATTTTTTTCATTTAAGATGTATTTTCTTAATTTTTTTAATAGAACCATTACAAACTTATATCATGAAGTGTAAAAGATCTAATATAATGAATTGCAAAACTATACGGACAATATTCCTCCAACCAATTCATTTGTAATCTTTTCTCCAATGGACGACATTTCATTTGTACCTTCCCCCTCCTTCGTGCAAATGGTAGCATGGTTGTTCTCCCCTCGGGGGAGAGATTGACCGATGCAGTATTCAAAAGCTTTAACTAGGACTTCCTGTTCATTCTCTTCAGCATTGTGGAAGTCAACATCAAATTGAGATGGGTGACGCCTAATGAAGTTGTGCAACGCCATAATTGCTATAACAATTTGTACTTGTTTGGGAAAGGGGTAAGTTGGCATATCGCACAATATCACCCTTTTTTTTCCAAATGCCAAATGTCCTCTCGATGACCCCTCTCAATGATGAATGTCTTTTCTTGAACGTCTCCTTCTTATTTCGTATAACATTGCTTGCTCTTCTGAAGTCTGCTATATGATATATGATGTCAGGAAAAGGTTTAGGGTGCCCTCGCTACATAGGGTAGCCGACATCCACCAGATAATACTTTCCTGTAGAGTGTTCCACTTTAATTTTAACATATAAAGTGAGAAAAAAATGTTTATAGGTAAACAACGTACCGGGCAGAGGGTGAGGGAAGTTGAAGTGAGGATTCCTTGTAGCACTCTTAAGAACCCTGCTGTCGTGCGCACTCCCCTCCCAGCCAGACATAACGAAAGTAAAACACATGTTGAAATCGTAGACGACCATGACATTCTGGGTTGGAGTCCCAATTCAACCAATAAATGCAATCTTCTCATTATTTAGAACTCGTGCATCAACGTGGGTACCATCTACTGCACCTATGCAATCCTAAATAAATAGCAAGTCATGTGAGCAAATGATATTGTAGTACCGAATATTGCATCCATCTAATGTACATATGAAGTGGAGGAAGTACTTTGAAGTAAGGCATGTATCTCCAACGGTGTGTGTGAAAATGTTGGATCGATAGACTTTATGACACACTTGGACAAGCTAACGAGAGCATTCAACCCCACTGAGAAATATCTGTTTATCTTTTCTGATGAGTGATGGAAGCATTCCATCGCAACACGGATCAACTCGTTGTGTGATAATATGTAAAGAGTCAAATCCAAGACCTCACGGTTAGTCGTCCTCGCTAACCCACGTAGGCCATGAGATCGACTCAGTTCTGCTAGTAGATCTTGAAACATTTCCCGCATCATGCGGATAATGTTACTGAATCTTCTTGTATGCCCTGTTAGCATTTCTCCTACCCATTTGCCCCCGATATGAGATGATGTATAACACGGAGAGCGTGCAATATATGTGTTGTAATATTTTATGACCAAGTTAATTGTTGTAATTCTCCTTCGATGTCATTCTTCTTCTGGGTCCATGCCCTTGTTAACTGTACATGTAACCCCAAACGTGGGATTATATGACTTGTCTAAAATCATACCAAATGACCTTCAAAGAAAATAGATTTTCTCCAACAAATGTAATGAAATATGAATGACGATATATGTTAAAATGAAATAGAATATTATGCTTTAAAGAAGCTAACCAAAATATCACTTAGGAAATTTAAATGTCTTACACAACAAAAATTGAAAAAAGATTGTCTCCAAGCAAATTAGTAGTTATAAACAACAATTAATGACAACAAATTGTCTCCAAATAGTCAAACTAAGAAAATGTAACATCATTTCTCCCTACGGGCATACAAATGACGTAGATACACCACCCGTTGTTCTTTTGCAATTGTAGTGAAGAAATCTCTTTGGACGGAATCCTGAAGCAACTCCACAACAAAGTAGAAGAGATCTACATCCCCTGCAATCTCAATATCATTTTTGAATATTTTCACAACTTCATTAATTGAAAGCTTTTGAACTTTATGAGGGGTGTCATTGGAGGAGTCCATTAAATATGAAATCTGGTTCCTAATAGAAGATGCCCCAGGCTTTTTTTTACTCATCACACGAGCACGTTTTGAACGATTTGTAGACTAGATTTTAGGAATATCCTGGCTTTTGAAATCAGGTGAATCAGTAGATAAACTAACAGTGACAGGTTCAGGGGTGCAACCAAATCTAGTCTCACTTGGAGTGCAAACATATTTTCTTGTTACAACCACTCCACTAAACATTTGGTCTAATTTCTCCTCCAACTCCGGCTCTATACCAGCGACTTTGAATTTCTTCGCTCCTGGCACCACCTGAACAAAAACATGTAAACCATATTACTCAGATGAATTGTCTGCATTGAATTACATGGAATACAAAATGCATTATAGCAAGTCTTTCTATCCACCACTCCTCCGGAGCGTCAATTGTTCGCTTTACCGGATCCCAACCCAAGCCCGTGGATCCTCTTTTCAAATCACTCCAAATTTTCCAATCTTTTTTCTGTTGATCTCATTTGTTCTTTAGTTGTAGCCTGTCATACTCTTTTCCAGTACGTTCTTTGAAAATTTTTATAATAATTTGCCACCCCTCCTTATTAAAGAATGTAGTAGGTCTATTGCCCATTTCAATTTCTTTTAGACAAAGGTCGCAAAATATATTTTTTGTCTTTCTCCCACAGCGCAAGTGTACCAAGCTCTCTACTTTTATTATCCATCTTACTACTACGATAAAGATGAACATTGGAAAAGAGTATTGACACCATTTAGAAACTTGCTATCCACTTTAATGAAATAAACATGAATCATAAATAACATTACAAAAAGTACAAAAAAAACCAAGTTAAGTAGCCAGACGAATGACACAATAATTAATCTGGTTCGATCGAATTGACCAACATCCATGAGGAACGAATCAAAGCTCTTTATTAGAAATATAAGTTAACATACATAGATTACACCCAACATGAAAGAGCTTAAAAGCAGCTGTTTTGGAATTATCATACATACCATCCAATTTAACTACAGACCATACCATCAATTTTTTTTTTCTTCCCTTTCCCCCAAATAAACAATTGTTCTCCATGTACCTCCACAGACTGATGCATTTACACATGTCAAGCTCAAATCATTCATAATCTCATAAAAATAAAAAAGCAAGGTTTCATTTATAAATAACAATGTTCAGGTGCTCTGTTTATAATTATCTCTTTCATATATAGATGTACAATCTGTAGATGATTGAAGATCAAAATGTCAAATCTTTTTATGCAAACAATTGCAACTTACCTAAAGGATTTGTAGGCTCAAAATGCAAAAATATACATATCCAAGTAAAATGCACTACTTGATTGCCTTTATAAACAAAACTTTAAGCATTTTTAATGAAGAGATTTTATCCCAACATAATTGAAAAGCTACCAGCCAATTCTAATAAGATGGCAACATGGAAAACCAAGCAGTCAGGATTCTTTCATTCTCAGCAAGACACTGTTGCAAAGTTAGCTAAGTTATTCATTCCTAAGCCATTTTGAACTGTAAAGGACAAATAACAAGATTCATCAAATATGTTTAATAAGAATTTAAAAAATACCACAATCATCATTAATGAACTCACAGACATAAGCTATGATTTGAGAGAAGCTCCTTATAAGTAAAAGATTTTGGTCATCCAAACATGTTAAAGGATTCCATCCCAGATGAAACCTCAGAACAATTTTATTTAAATTAATAAGCCCTTTAACCTGCAGAGGTCATATTTAAGAGCTCTGCAATTTGTACCATTTTGAGAAATCAGTAAATGGCAAGGGAAGCAACCAATATACAGGTGCATGAATCATGCTTTAGGCTTTCAACCCAACCCTAAACAGAACACATGTTTTACCATAACCCAGCATAGACCCTTTACTGTAACCCAACAGGATAGCAAATAGCTTTTAACAGGATACCATAAAGCTTTTAACAGGGTAGCATAACCTTAAAACTTGTAACAGGATAGCATAATCCTTTCTAAAAAAACCCTAAAATGTTCCTTCTAATAGGACAACATCACCATATATCTTCCAGGATACGTAAAATAGGGCCACGATATATATTTGTCATGATCGAAAAGCCAACAAAAAAACCTAAGTTCTAGATCTAAGGAAACCTTTCGAGAAGAGGCAGAGAAAGGAAGATGAGAAAAATATTTCATACCCTTGCTGGTAGATCACAAGAACAGGAAGAGAAATAGGAAAGGAGATGCACAGGAACAAAGCTCGCGAAAGAAGACAATGGGAAGGGACGACAAGCTCGCAAGTCTCGCGTTCTACGGCAAAGGAGCACCAGGGGTAAAAAATGCTTTCGAAAGGCTGGGCAGCGGGCCTTAGCTAGCTTTCGCCTTTCGCTCGATACCGCGGGAAGCGGTGAGAGCCGCGCCGAAACAAACACCGATATTTTTATTAATAGGTGTGGGGCGGCACCGCGCAATAGCAAGAATGCCGAACCAAATAGACCCTTAGTTAGCTGCAGTTTCCTTGCTAACATAAGACCAAATATAACTGCATCGGCCTCCGAAGTTAAGGGAGAAATGACACAGCCCTCGCGACAAACCAGTAAACCAACGAACCACAAAAATCACCGCAAACTCCACCAATACTAGCAGAATTAGTTTTCCAGCAACCATCTGTATTTATTTTAAAGTAAGGAGCGCAAGGTTTACTCCAATCCACCTTAGGACAACCCCTCACCAAAACAGGCATTAGAACTTTATGAAACCTCCTTGCCAATTTCTCCATATTATCTCCTTTCCATTTCCTAATTGTAAGGTTGTTACTTAGATAACCTAAGATCAGCCCTATAGTATGAGAAACATTAGGGGATACATTGTTAAAGAGAGCATTATTCCGCGTGATCCACATAAACCAATAAGAACAACAAGAACATTGGTAAAAAATGTATTCCCCAAATTCCTCCAAACTTTTAACATATCATCTAAGGAGTTATAAGAATTGGACATTCAAAAACTAAGAAGTTGTTCAGTAACCTTATTTCTAACTTCAGCTATAAAGTTACAGTTGCCAAAATGTGATCAATAAACTCCTCTTTATTCTTACATAAAATGCAGCAAGAAGGTAACAATAAAGATTTCAACTTAAGGATATCATTCGTAGGAATGATGTTATTGAAAACCCTCCAAATAAAAAAAAAAGACATCAAAGGTTTTAAATAAGGATTCCAAATCCATTCAAGATTCAAACCCTGAAAATTATGAATAGAATTAGCAAGGCATTTAGATATTGAATCACCACTCCTTCTCTTAACAACAAGAATATCAAGAAAATTAATGGAAGCAGAAATAGGCAGAGAAGAGATAAATTTAGCATCATTTATATGAACTAATTGAGCCAACCTATCAAACAACCATGTATCATTATCCAAAAAATCCTGAATTCTGATACGAATGTCAAAGGGAACACCATAATGATCCACCAAGGCACCATTCCTTAACTAATCATTAAAACAAAAGGAGCATTGACCAAAACCTACATCCCAACAGATAAGACTCAAAGTATGCTAAGCCACAATCATCATTTCTTTCCAAATAAAAGAATGCAATCTGGAAGGAGTGATAGCTAAAGGATGGCTAGTAAGAAAATACTTAGCATGCATTAAATTTGCCCACAAAGAGATGTTTTTTCGAAAATGAAACCATAATTTCAAAAAATTGACCTTAATAGAGTTAGCATGACTCTTGAAACCTAGCACCCTTTTATCAAGAGGTTTATAAAGCTTTTTTCAACTTATCCACTGAATATGTGCCTTACCTATGCCATCCCATAAAAAATTATTAAAAAAACCTTCCAACTTTTTCATAATACCCATAAGCATATTCATAACCTGTAAGGAATAAATCAGCAAGGAGCAAAGGATACTTTTCAAAATAGTAATTCTCCCCCTAAAGGAGAGATATTTATTTTCCTAAGACAAAATTCTACTCTTGATATTATAAAATAACCACAAACAATTAGAATTCCTTTTCATTCCTTTGCTTAATTTGAAACAAAGATAAGAAAGAGGAAGATTAGCTTTCTTGCAAATAGTAAAGTCAGATATCCAGTTTTTCTTCTCAGCAGTTCCCCTCTTGGAACAGTAAAAATCACATTTGAATGTATTGATGAGCAAACCAGAAACAGACTGGAAATGATTAAGAACCTCCCAAATCTTCTTAACCGAACGTTTATTTTATTAGCATTTGCAAAAAAAATCAAGTCATCCACATAATAGAGATGAGAGATACTAAGATTACCCTTATGAGCATAATTCAAACTAGGTAAAGAGGAATATAAATCATTAAGGCATTTTGACAAGTAGTCAAAAACAATAATGAAAATATAAGGAGAAAGAGGATCTCCATGTTTAATTCCTTTAGTAGCTTGAAAGAAACCACATTTATGCCCATTAATTAATAGAGAATAATAGTTGTGGCTCAAAATACATTGATCAATAGAACAAAACTCATTTGAGAAGCCAATAACTTAGTCAATCGCCAAATTAGATGTTATCGGTCACCAAAATGAATATCTTGACGCTCGATTTAATTTAATATACATACATATGATTTTGGAAAAGTAATACTTTGAGTTTTGAAAATATGAGACCAAACTAATCTCATATCCTCAGTAGTTTAAATAAACAAGTCTAATATCGCAAGCAATGCATCCATATCAAAGAATAGATACACTACTCACTGACAAAACTCGATTAAATAAGCTAAAGAATTTATGACATCCGTTTAAGTCTGCGAAAAACCATTTTTTTTATATTGACTAACAAGTTCCCCTATTTAATACAAAACATTAAATAGGTTTTATATTAAGCTAGGTTATTAAAAGTTTCCTATAAGGGCAAGCCCCTATAGTTAATTACATCTTAGATAACCGAAGTCACCTAAGACAACTCTCGATAAAAATCAGGGGATATTGTCTTCAAGAATTTCAAAGAGATACGACTTTTCAAAAAACTAGATAAAGAGGTGTGAAAGGGGAATGACTCAAACTTGAAACATTGTTATGGAATCCAAAGGAAGAAGAGCTAGAGGATGTCATGTATCCTGAGGAGAACCTCGATGAATTCCCAAGCTATCCTATGGTTCAACTTGAATTTCAGAGAGAAGGATTATTGAATGTTTCATCCTGCCAATTTTATTAATTAAGGCTTACATCTGTGCAAGATGGTTGTACAAATAGTCTGGAAGATGTGAGAGTTTAGGTCATGACGAACGACAACATAGGAATTCTAAAAAAAGTTATGGCTCAAATTGCACAACATGGTTGTGCAAATGCCTAAAAGATGAGTTAAGGATTTTATGTCGCACTAGGTGGAAAACCTTGAAATCCTATGACTTGTGTTTAATTTCTAAGGAAAGATGTGTTGTTGTAGCTCCTCATGCTATTGTAGAAGGCTGACCACAAAGTTAGCTTCAAGCTCCTCTACAAAGCAGCTCTCCTAAACTCTAAAGGTTTAAAGGTTTAAATGACAAGTTTAAATTTCAATCAAGGGGTGGTTTAAAGTTGATTAGAGCGACACTGGTTAGGATCTCATGGTTCCCTCATTCTGGTATCACTCTTTTCTTTTGAATTTATTTAGCTTAAGAAACTTGTTGCACTGATTTAAACTGGGGAGATCTCGTTAGCAAACGTGTTACCTCCTCTGAGAGACTTCCGTAAATTCAAAAGGATGTTTTAGGTTTGGTGACATTTCAAAGGATTTATGGTTACCTTTGAAACAATTTGTTTTAGATTTTTGAAAATGTTGATTAATTTTTTAAAATGGTTTTGATTTTTGCAAGTAAAGTAAAGTGCACAATCAAGTAATCATAACATTTTGCAGTGAAAGTAAATTGCAGAAAGCAAAATGACAGAAATTAAATAACACTATAAAAGTGTATCTGTCATCTTCTCGGCATTCCCACTGAAACGTTAGCTTTTGCAACATATGTATAATTTTGCACAAAATTAAATAAATTGTAAGAATAGATGAATGTGTAATTAACAGGCCCCAAACTATGACTTATTGAGTCCCGAAAGATCTTAGTGGATGATTTTAGAACAAAATATAACAAGTTCAATTTATCCTTCAAAATATCTAAGAGATTCCAAAGTGTTCGGGGAATGGCTCTGAACTGCTTTAAAGATTTCTTAAAACATTTTGAGTTCATTTTGAATTTATCATATCGTTCCATTAATCATCCAAGACCAAGTTAAAAGGGTTACCCCGCTACTCGGTGAACTTTGACATTTTAATTATCTCAAGGACAGGGTATTCAATTGATCAGTTTATGTTTCACTTAAGAGTTATGCAGGTGAATGCCCCAAAGACAAGTTTAAGTCATTAAAGACTTTATACCCACAACTAAAGTTGGGCTCGTGGAGTTTAGATATGTTTATCATCAATCATGTTATTCTAAATCCCATCAAATAAGTTTAAAGATCAAGCCTATATCACTACTAAACACTTAACAATCTCAATGGGAGAATGTGAAATATTTAAAAGTTTAATTTAGGAGGTATGTATCACTATTAAAATATCATATGATCATCAATTATGGGCTTAAAATAAGTGAATTATCATCTTCCTAACTTAAGCCCATTAATTCAGAATCATCTGATTTTGATTAACTTCCAAATCCCAATAATTTAGAAAATTATATTTTTGTTCTTATTATGAAAATGTGAAAAATTGGTTTCTACCTTTTATCCCATCATGTTTCAATCATCCAAGAATATTCATTAAGATCAAAATTACTCATCTTTCCTTTTGGTTGATCCTAAATTTTGATTAGGGCACAAGAATCTAAAATAACCATTTTGCTCTTGGGGCTCTCCACCTCATTACTCTTTAAGCATAATTGAAATGATTTTGAAAATTTTAGAGTGTCCTGTCCATGGAGCAATTAAAACATCACGGAAGAGAATGTGGCTTTTCAAATTTAATTTAATTTAAGTATCTTAACTTAGAAAATATGATTTTCAATATTAACTTATTTAATCAATCAAAATAATTTTATTTATAAGAAAAATATTAGAGGTTAACCTAGGTCAGAGAAATACTTAGGCAAAATTCCATGATTTTTGAAATTAAATTTTAATTATTATGATTATTTTAATGAAAAATTAGGGAAATACATTTTAGGTCTTAAAAAAATTATTTTTAACATAGAAAAATTGGAATAAAATTATTTTAATGAGTTCCAAGTGATCAGGAAACCATTACACCTTTTGAAATACTTTTGTATTTTTGAAATTTTTAATTATTTTTTAATTGTTTTTAATTTAAAATATAGTTAAAAAATGAAGTATTTTCTCCAAAATAATTTTTATTTTTCCTAAGTGCCCCTGATCACAATGAACTCAGAAAACCACTTTCCATAATTTTTCTCTGTGTATTCAATTTAATATAAGTATTTTTATACAAAAAATATAATTTTTTCTAATAAAATCAACTTTAGTTCTCAAACATAATAAAAAAATTGTTCAATTTTTACAGTAAGTCAACATGACTTTTCTACACAATGTGGAATTGATTTTGTTAATTTTTTATTAATATTTAATTTAAAAAAAATATTACAAGTTATAAACATTTAATCAACTATAGAAATATACAAAATTATTCAAACCATCATAACATTTTTCCTAAGCTTCTCTGATCACAGGAAATCTACTAAAATTTATCTCATAATTTTTCAAGTGATATTTTAATTTATATAATTAATTTAAGCCAAAATAATCATCCAAGCTTGAAAATTAGGGTTAGAAACATAGGGATGCTCTATAACCTTGAAAAAATCAAAGAACATCTCCTCTATCATGAGTAACAAACTCTAAAAATCTCAAGCCATGGTGAGCAATATTTAATCACAGTAATTTAAATTATCATAAAGATTATTTAATTAATTAAAAATCAGAGAGCCAATAAGAGGGTATTTTTAATTTATCTTTATGATTTTTCTATTAAAAGTTATGAACTTTCAAAGTTCTAACATTTAATTTAATTTATAAAAAGTCTATTTTTCTACGTATCCAACTCAGCTCCAGTGCATCCTCATCCGCTCCAAAGCCTCCACGTAGCGCTTTGCCATTCGCATCGCCAGACACCTCAGTGCCTCGACAGCCTGCAATTTTGTTCCATCCATCCGTCCGACAAGACCACGGTGGTCCGTTGAATAAATGCAGAAACGTATGACATCCGTTCATCGTCCCCGATCTCCCTAACCTGAGAGCTATTAAACTTCAAACCCTAAGATCTCTCTTGATACTCAACCAAATCACATGGGGCTTATTCCCACACCTTCATCTACTCAAGATGAACACATCAATACAATTGTAATGCTATGAAATACATTCTATACACATGGAGAATCAAATTAAGCTTGGTTTGAGGAGAGAGTTCAATACCTTTGTCTGAGAGGGGAGACCTCAATTAGATGGTTGGAGTAGCTTTGAATGAGTCCAAAGAACCTTCAGATGAACTCTTGTGATGTGGTGAATTGTTTAGGTATGATTTTGACCATGGCTGATTTCAGGTGTTGGTCTAGAGTTAGGTTAGAGGCTCCCTGTGATGGGGCTTTTGTGGGGAATCAACTCCTCTCACTGTGAGGATAGTGTGTGCACAGATAATTGAACTTTGGTGCACTATGGTGGAGTGGAAAAATATGTCATGTTTTTTGCTGAGAATTTAGTAGGGAAATTGGCTCTGGACAGTGGCAGTTCGGGCTGGAGAACAGTGGGATTGCGCTTAGGAAGGTTTGAACAAGCTTTGGTGAGATTTTAGTAGAGTTTCCCCTAGGTTTTCAACACTCTCCCTCTTGTCCGCAAAGGGGTCAATTTATAGCCATGGCCACTAGGCTGAGCTCAGGGGTAGTTGGCGGGTGCAATGGCTTGCTGAGGTAGAGGGAAAAAAAGCTCTGATGACCAAAAGAACTTTGCTAACTCAGAGAAGTTTAATTTTTGGTTTCAGCCACTTGGAACTCTCTTGGGCTGGTTGTTTCTACCAACTGAGGTGGTACCTGACCAGGGTTAAGTCACTTTTGGGCTTAGGGAGGTCAGGGGTTGGCTAATGATCGTTAACTCCTAATGGTAAGTGATGATGGCCAAGATATTTTGGTTTAGACCAAAAATGGAATGAGATCCCTTAAATCAATAGACAATTGGTCCATAGCTCATGCAAAGTGGTCTAGGTGGGTCTAGCCTGGTCACTAGAGTCCAAATGGTGGTTGTAGTGGCATTGGTTTGATCACTTTGGCTTGGTTTGGTCAATTTTGGTGCATGGGTTAAATTTTGGGCAATTTGGCTTGAAGTTGGGTTTAGGTTGGGTTAATCATGACATTGGACTCAATTTATTGATCAAAATTATGTAGATGCTTGTCACAATGAGTTTAGAAAAGATTTGGAATGATTTTGAATTGATTTCGGGAGTCAATTTGGTGGCATTTAGTCATTTGGTCAATTTTGGGCATGTGGGTTAGACTTGGGTTTTAGTTGGACTAGAGTTTGGCTAGGGCCCAATTGAGGGTTCAATTTGATGTGGAAAATTGTCATGAAGAGTTTTGGATATCAATTGAGAAGAAATTTTAGGGGTATGGAGTTTAATTAGGTGGAATTTGAGGACATGGCCAATTTGGAGCAAAATTGGGAGTTTTGGTCCAAGTTGATTTTGAGTGAAATTAAGGTTTGATGAAGGCCAATTGAAGGTTCAATTTGATATGGGGAAATGCTGTAAAGAGTTTATGATATAGAATTGGGGTAATTGGATAGGTTTGGGGGTTTTATTGAGTGAGATTTTGGTTTTGGATCAAATTGGGTTAAAGTTGGATTCAAATGTGGGTCAATTGGGCTTGGATTTGGTTTCAATCAAACTTGGGCATTATGAATTTGAGTTTAGAATTGAATTTGGGCAAGATTGAGATCAAATTAGTGGACATTGGGGGTGAATTGGGGTAATTGGGCTTTTAAAGGTAATTTGGAGCTTTTGGTCAAATTGAGCTCAATGGCGTCCAAATTGATTTGAGGGATATTTAAAATGATTTTGAAGGTTTTGGGACAATTTGGGTCACCTAGGGTATTTTGGTAATTTTGAAAATTTAGGGGTATTTTGGGTAATTTGGGTAGTTTCAATTGGTTTCAGATGATTTTTTAACAAAGTTGAGTACTTTGGTAAAATTTGGGTGCCAATCACCCTACTTGAGCGATGGACCAATAGAATCCTCTACCTTGGGTCCTCCATGTACTGGTCCTAGCTAAACCCTAACCTAGGACTAAAGGATTTAGGGGACCATTTACATGAGTCTCCCAAAGGGTTAAAGGATCAAAGTTAAACAGGTTTGGGTTTAGGGTAGTGAGTGGAAGTGTAATGTGCAAGTGTGTGTGTGAGACTAACCAAAACCACACCACCAGAGGTTAACCCTAAGGCCAAACAGTCCTATGGGGACTCCCTTTAAGCTCCCCCATTTTGACCCCACCTACTAGGTGCTTGAGGTTAGGACCAATATGTGGAACTTTAAGTTGAGTAAAGAAGAGTTTAGAGTTTCTAATGGTGAGGGCTCCTTTTCTCATTATCTAGGAATAATGAACAAGAAAGTTCTATGACTAGACCCTAGGCTACTAAAGAGGAAAGACTAGACCTCAACCAAAAGTGAGGTCAACAATTGGACCACTAATAGGTGTGGTGTGTCAGACAAGCACATCGCATGTATTGGCGTTGACCAAAGAGATCAACAAAACTAACACAGAAGTCTAAGCCAACATACTTAGAACAAAGCGTAGAATTAAGTGACAGTTGTTTTCGCTGGGGAATTAGCAAGTGAATATTCGATCAAAACTGAGGATTTAGAACTCTTGCTGGGGATTAGAAGGAAAGGAATTCCAAAAATGACCATCAAGAAAAGAAAAAATGATGGTCACGGTGAAGATTTAATTTCAATTTAATGTTGGAAAACTTTTATTTTGATTTTAAAATTCAACAATTTCAAAGAATGGGAATCAGAATTTAGGTACTGACCACGAAATGAGAATTAAAATTTGGGTATCAATCCTGGAATGAGTATCAGATGCCATACTCCATTCAAGGTGATCTTAAAACTGATCTCGAGAGATAAGAATAGAAAGCCATACTGCATTTAAGGTGGCCTTATATCTATCTCAAGAAATTGAGTAGAGAATCGAATGACAAACTCCATTTAAGGTGGTCTTAAACCTATCTTGAAAAAATTAGTAGAGAATTAGATGCAATACTCCATTTAAGGCGATCTTAAAACTGATCTCAAAAGGTGAGAATAGGATTTCATACCCCATTTAAGGTGGTCTTATACCTATCTCGAAGAATTGGGTAGAAAATTGAATGTCATACACCATTTAAGTTGGTCTTATACCTATCTCAAAAAGTGAGAATAGGATGTCATACCTCATTTAAGGTGGACTTATACCTATCTCGAGGAAATTGGGAGAGAATGAGATGTCATACTCCATTTAAGGTGGTCTTAAAACCAATCTCAAAAGATGAGAACAGGATGTCATACTCCATTATAGGCGGTCTTAAACCTATCTTGAATAAATTGGGAGAGAATCAGATGTCATACTCCATCTAAGGTGGTCTTCAATCCGATCTCAAAAGGCGAGAATAGGATGCCATACCCCATTTAAGGTGGTCTTATACCTATCTCAAAGAAATTGTAGAGATAATCATATGCCATACTCCATTTAAGGTGGTCTTAAAACTGATCTTAAAAGGTGAGAGTAGGATGTCATACTCCATTTAAGGTGGTCTTAAACCTATCTCAAGGAAATTGGTAAAGAATCATATGTCATACTTCATTTAAGGTGGTCTAAATCCGATCTCAAAAGGTGAGAATAGGATGTCATACTCCATTTAAGGTGGCCTTATACCTATCTCAAAGAAATTGGTAGAGAATCAGATGTCATGCTTTATTTAAGATAGTCTTAAATCTGATCTCAAAAGGTGAGAATATGACGCCATACTCCATTTACGGTGGCCTTATACCTATCAAAAAGAAATTGGGTAAAGAATCAAATGTCTTACTCTATTTAAGGTGGTCATAAAATTGATCTCAAAATGTGAGAATAGGATGTCATACTCCATTTAAGGTGGCCTTATACCTATCTCAAAGAAATTGGTGGAGAATTAGATGTCATACTTTATTTAACGTGGTCTTAAAACCAATCTCAAAAGATGAACATAGGGTGTCATACCTCATTTAAGGTGGTCTTAAACCTATCTCGAGCAAAGTGGGTAGAGAATCAGATGCCATACTCCATTTAAGGTGGTCTTAAAACCGATCTCAAAAGATGAAAATAGGATGTCATACCCCATTTAAGGTGGTCTCATACCTATCTTGAGGAAATTGGTAATCAGAATGTCGGTACTGATCCCAAGAACATTGTGAGAATAATGTCGAGAATTTGTGGGATTTTATGAAGAGTGTGAAACTCTGTGAAGGTTGTGACAAATTGGTGCAGACAAGGACACTCACGCTGAGAAAACAAAGAGTGAGAAACCTCAAACTCGAGAGAAACAAACTCTTCAAATTTATAATTTTCTTGTTGTCTTTATCACATTTAATTATCAAAGTATATTTTTTAAAAATTAATTTTTGTTGGTTGATTTATTTTATTTTCAGAAATTTTATTCAAATTTTATTATCAGATTTTTGTTGTATTGTTCTTTGTTCATTATAATTTTAAACCAATGTATAGTTCTACGGCTTTTTATCAATCGCACGAAAGTGAAATTTAACAAATTCATCAAAAACTGGAAGAAAATTCATTAATCTTCTTCAAATATGTTTTACAAGTTGAATCATCAAAAGATAACATGTTGAATACATCTTGGAACATCATATCATATCTGCAGCTCTAACATAGTACAAAAGTGACAACAGACCATCCGCACGTCTGTCTGTATGTGTGTTTTGTGGAGTGATCTGATGATCAAGCTGACCTACTAAGACACACTCTAGGACAAGAATTCCTTTTACGTGTACTTAGAGGTACAACTGTCTCATAGCTCGTACAAGCATAGCTCTTCCAATTTTGGTTCCGGACGTAACCCATGTGGTATTTTACTATCATTCACTATTTCTGAATGTCACAGAAACTAAATGGTGTCGCACTCCGGGGATGCAGTGCTTTGCAAGATATGCTCCATTTCCTTTTAGAATTAGTAGTGAACCCATTGGTAGTGAAATCTTGATGGATGCTTTGAATTCTCCAGGGCCAACAATGTCAATTTCTTTTCCAAAAAGAATGTTACTTTGCCTCATGAAGGACACTGTGCAGAAGGGTCTTACAAAATCATGGTGATCAATATGTGAAGGAATACAATCTCCTTCATTATAAATATTGATTATGCTATTATTTGGGATGCAGTCTGCTGGTAGTATGTTCCACCTGACTATCCTTTTAATCATTCTTTTTATCTTAGAAGGCAGAGGATCCACCTCATGGTATCTCAGGATACCTGGGGGTTCCCTAGCTTATCTTCAACAAAGTTGTAGTAGCAACCACACTGTTGTAGGAATACACAACTAACCTTTGTCTCTCAAGTCGAATACACAATCAAGAATTCTTCTTTCATCATTTTTGGAGAGAACTCCCGTATGCAGTTCCAAAACTTCCAAAATGTTGACAAATTTCCCTTGGATTTCTTCATAGAATTCAAATCTTCTCTTTTTGAATCTATTCATTCTTTCTAATTATGTTGTAGGAATCCTTTGCGGTCGTTGGGGTTGATCCCTCATTTCAATGTCTGCAGGAAAACATGACTGACTTGGTTCTGTATCTAGTGGAATATATGATTCAGTATCTGGGTGCGCTGCCTCGCGACATCCTATATTGATAGATTTATACTCTTCAAAGGTACTGTAGTGCTCTAAGTGGAGGACATTACAACTCGGGCATTCCATGAATGCTCCTTCTGTCGATGCTTGTTTAGGAATTTCAACGTTGCACATCAGTCAACCCTTGCAAAGTTTATTTGGAATTTCCGGTCGTGTCTGCTCTGCAACAAACTCTGATTCATCCTCCTTGATAGGTAGAATGGTAGAAGTCTCCCTCATGCATGGATTGTAAATTTTACACTCAGGAAGCAGAGTAAATGTCTCTTCTGCTTATTGTATACATTTTTTCTCTTGATGTAAGAAGGCTCTGTGCTTGCGGTGGTTGACATTACGACATTGTGCTCTTCTGAGTGGTGCATTTGACACTCTTTCTTCATCAACATTGATTAAATTCTTCATCGGTGCAGTTACCATGGACTGTAGACAACTGGTTCCTTCCATCGGATACTTTGGTGTTGCTGCTTTCTTCCTCTTTAGTGAGGAGTCTTCTTTGGTACCAATCCTTAGTAGTGATGATAATCATTCTTTCTTCTGGTGACTAACTATGTTCATCAGGGAACCCTCGTAGTCCACGTTGACCTAACCAAAGTCCAAGTCAAAGTCTACGATGCCTCCCTAGGCTGCCCTTTCCTCATTTAGTGTGAGATTCAAGTCGTCTCTAAAAGTGAAATTCAGCTTCTACCCTGACATCTTTCTGCAGAAAACAGAAAAGCATCAGTGCGCTGAAATTCGAAACGAACAAGAACAAGAACAAATTAGTTATTAAACAAGTTTTAAATTTAGACAAGTGCAAGTATTTTGTCATTTAATTTAATTTAGTGAAATTTCAAAATTAAAAAATGAAGAAAATAAAAGTGAGCAAATTAAAAAATTTTCATTTTGTTGAGTTTAATTTTATTACAAAACTTTGGACCCAGTCACAGGCGCTGGTCAAATAAATAACCATAGAACAAGCAACATTTTTAAAAATTCATTTTAATCAATGTCATGTCGTGTAGTATATCTTCAAATATTGGTCATTAACTGACAACATAGGTCATTCGCCTAAAAAATCCACCACTTGGTAAGATCCTCCTGAATAGACCTTCGCCATGACAAATGGTCCCTCCCATGTTTGTTTGAATTTTTTGTCTATCTTGTGGTGTGCAAGAGTAGGTCTTTTGATAACAATAACGAGGTCACCAACTTGGAATGCCCTCGGGTGGAATAATTTGTCATGAGTTTGCACCATCCTTGCTTGGTAGAGTTTCAATTCTTCAAGTCTGAGTTTTGCATTTTCTTCTATTGTAATTTGGTTGGCGACGATGACTCTGAGAGATGATGTTTGCACTTCTAATGGCAGTACAATCTCGGACCCATACACAAGTGCATAGGGTGTACATCTAGTAGGAGTTCTGAATATAGTTCGGTAGGCCAACAATTTATCATGTCATCCTCTTTTATTCTCGTCCAACGTCTTTTTTAAAATTTGCACGAGCGTCTTATTGAAAGCCTTGGCCAATTTGTTTGCCCTGAGATAGTAGATTTTAAAGTATCTCCAATATATCCCATGTCATTTGACAAATTTGTTGATCTTTGTAATCTTGAAGGCTATTCCATTATCTGAAATTACTCAATGTGGAATACCAAAACAGTAGAGAATTTAGCTTTTGAAAAATTGGAGAACATGCTGTGTTGTAACCTCCCATAACGACACTGCTTCTGCTCATTTGAAAAAGTAATCCATAGCTGCAAGAATAAATATGTGTCCCTTAGAGGATGGAGGATCTATCAGACCTATTATGTATGTGCCCCAACACTCAAATGACCATGAGGCAACAGTTGGATGTAGCACATTCGAAGGTTGATGCAAGACCACCCCATGCACTTGGAAAAGGTAACACCTTCTAGCGTATCCATGCAATTTAATATCATTGCTGACCAATAATATTTGAGTATTTTAATCTTTATTTTCATCTTCAACTGTGACTAGTGAGCTCCACGCAACCCGACATGTACTTCTTTGACAATATTTTATGCTCCAGCTCTGCTTAGACATCTCAGCCACATCTGATCAAATGATCTTCTGTAGAGGATATCACCCACCAGAGCATATGACATAGTTCTTCTTGAGATGTAATATGCCTCAGACTTATCTTCTGGTAGCTTTCCAGTTTGTAAAAATTCTATCAATAGCTTACACCAATCTTTGTTAATGTCAGCAACTGCAATCATCGTCTCTTCTTATTTTCTAAGCTTATGTTGATTATTGAGGTCGATCTGAGATAAAACCTAAAGTCCTCAAACTGTAATTTCAATGGAATCCTTCGGTGGACACACCAGTTCCTTAGCAAGTTTTTCTAGAGCGTCAACATGGGTGTTATCTCCCCGAAGAATCTGGTATAGAGTCACATTAGGGATCTGCTCTAGCAACTTTATTGTATACTGATGGTATTCTGCTATCATTGGTTTCAAAATTTTGTATTGTCCAATAATGTTTTTTATGACAAGTTGTGAGTCACCACAGATGACAATGTTTGTTATATCCATTGAGATTACTAATTCCAATCCGGTGATCAGTGCTTCATATTCTGCTTTGTTGTTTGTACACGGCTCTATCAGGTGGTAGGAAAATCTCAACATACCCTGATCTGGTGTGATGAAAATTAGACCAATTCCTGATTTACATGGTATAAATATCTTTGATCCTTGTCTTTTCTGGCTGATGAAGCCTCATCGAAGTACATTTCCCAACGTCTGGCTCTGGATGGCTCTACTTGTAATATCTACTCATGTGGTAGTTCATCATTGAGAGGGGACCCTGTTGGAAGTGGGTGTGATGCAAGAAAATCTGCTAAGATATGTCCCTTGATAGCGCGGAGGGGAATAAAAATTATATGAATTGCAATAAAATCATCGACCATCTTGCTAGTCGCCCGGAAAGTGTTGGTAAAGTCATTAAATATTGCAATGGATTAACTTTCAAAATAAGGGTTATCTTATGAGAAAGCATGTAATGCCTAAGCTTTTAGGCGGTGAAAATTAAAACTAGACAATGCTTCTCAATAGGCAAGTACTTTACCTCTGTCGGCATTATAAGACGACTCAAGTAGTTGAGTGAATTTTCCTTACCCTTGTCATTGACCCGAGCTAGCAAGGCTCCAAGAGAGTCATCTAAAGCCACATTATAAAGTATTAAAGGTCTTCCTGGGATAGGGGCTGCTAAAACAAAAGGTGTCACTAAATATTGCTCAACGTCCTTAAGGACCCGCTGACATTTTTCTTCCTAAACAAATTTGGCGTCATTTTTAATTAATGTCCAGAAGAGCTGACACCCACCTGAGAGATTAGAATTAAAGCATCACTGGTATGCCAAATTTCCTTAGAAGGAACATAGTTGTTTCAAGGTTTTGGGAGGAGGCATTTCCAAGATAGCTTCAATCTTATCCGGGTCGATCTTGATTTTCCGATGACAGACAACGAATCCTAGAAATTTCCCAGAGGTGACATCGAAGGCACACTTTAAAGGATTCATCTTGAGTTATATTGTCGTAATATTTCAAAAGTGATCCTTAAATCGTACAAATGGTCTATTTTTTATTTTCTTTTGATGACAAGATCATCCACTTAACATTCAACTTAGTTATGAATGAGTTCATCAAAGATCTTCGTCATTGCTCGCTGATAAGTTGCTCTGATGTTCTTCAACCCGAATGGAATTACTATGTAGCAGAAAATCTTAATTGACGTTCTGAATGTTGTATGTGTTGCATCTTCTAGAGTCATATTGATTTGGTTATATCCTGACGATCCATCCATGAAAAAAAAAATTTCATGTGTCGTTGCGATGTCCACCATTAATTCTGGTATCAGTAGCAGAAACTCATCTTTTGGACACGCTTTGTTTAAATCTCTTAAGTCGACCCACACACAAATTTGTCCTTTCTTCTTCTTAAATGGTATGATGTTAGCTAAACATGCGGGGTATTACTCTTCTCTTACAAATTTAGCTTCTATTAACTTCTTTACCTCAGCAATGACATGTTGATCTATCTCGAGGCGCATCCTTCTGAAAGCTTATTTTACCGTGGTCATATTTCTGTCCACCTCAAGTTTATGAACTGCAACTTTTCCGGATAGTCTTGGCATTTCATCATAGCTCCAGGCGAAGCGATCTTTAAATTATGACAGTAAATTTATCAATTCTCTAGATTCTTCCTTGTTAAGTAGAGAACTTATAAAGGTAGGTTGGGGCTGCTCCTCAGTCCTGAGGTTGACTTCTTTCAATTCATCCACTATTGGTTTGAAATCTTCTTCAAATTCTAGCAGAGAATCATCTATCAATTGATCTTCGGAGTCATCCTCCACATCGAGGCATTCCTCTTCCAATTTACTAGTAACAACCATGCAAAATTCTGAATCATTGACTGGTCCTACAATACCAAATCCGAGACCTTCTTTTGTATTTGGGGTTTGAATTTTAACATTCCATAACTTCTCAAAAAGTTGTAGCGTATATTTTGACATTTTCTTTGGCACATATCCCTATTGAATTAATTTTTATGCACAAGGAGAAAAGTAACCAAAGGTAATTCCATTAATTCAATAGAATCATTTTCCAAATTTACATGATTTTAAGAACTAGTATAAGGGGATGCACGGTAAAACTTGATCGACTTCAAACCAATGCTACATACTTCATTAACCTCTACTCTCAACCTTTTGAGGGTAGAATGGAGTAAGGGTTATGACGCGCACATAGTGGTTGATTTGATCATACATCGACTCATGTTCACTTTTCTCCACATCTTCTAAGGAAATCTTGAACTGTGTTTTCTTCTATTTTATCATCATCATTTCTTCCTTGGAGCTTTCTTCATCAGAAATTTCTTCCATGTTGATGCTGATGGTCGGCCCAGTCAATTCAAAAAGCATGTTTTGTTTTTCCTCGTCTGCGTCCTCGGTCTTAACCTCGGGTGTATGGGATGAAAGAACCTCTACCAACTTGTTGTGAAGAAACAGTAATAGATCGTTGAAGTGGAGTTGAATGGCCTCTTATTTGTGATTCTTGTGAATCTTCTACTCATTTTCCATTATTTCATGGGAAAAGACATTTTTCTTTGGAGGTACGTAGTACGATGTCTTCATGAATGCTCACTTCATGAACTGAAAACGGTTGTAAATCTTCTTTGATATGATGTTTTTGTCATTATTTGAAATACTTGATGCACTGGTGTAGAGATGACGAAACCATGATATGCTCGTGAATCCATGGTCATCCAATTAAAGCATTGAAAGAGGTCTTCACATTGATGGTATGAAATTTTGTAGTTGTTACTAGCTCTCAAACTTTCATTAACAGTGTAATTGAACCAAGGGCTCTTTATCTCTTCTAGTTAAATCCTCTTAACATTATTTTATCGGCTGTAAGTTTCTGAGCCTTAAATCCTCTTAACAATTATGCAAATATTAATAGAGATGTAGAGCAGTCGGTTGTAGTCAGTGGTACCGAGCAACAATTCTTCATCTGTGAGGGTTATCCTCGACTGTTCTTTTAATGAGCAAACTTCATCCGAGGATGTGCTGGTCAATTGAGCTAAGCAAATCTCTGAGTCAAGCAAGGTTGTAATCAGAAACTCTCTCATCTCCTTTGACAGGATCAAAGTGTCATAGATGCTTAGTTTGGCAGGCAACCTCCAAAGATGAGCTAGAACATTATAATCCACTTTTTAAAATCCTCTAATATTTACTTGATTATGTGTTTCTTTCACTGGCGGATGTGGAGGTAGCTCTTCTCGGGTGACTATTTGTTTCCCTTTATCCACTGGAGCTATTCTTGGAGGTAATACCTTCCCACTTCTTAGATTTATTTCTATGATTTCCTCTTCTCCTTGAGATGTTGTAGGTATAACTTCTGGTGTCTCTTATTCATCAGAAAGATCTAAATTTATGGTGAGTGGTGTACTATGAAACTCGAGGATTGGTTCCTCACTCCCTTCATTATCATAACCGGTGTTGTCGACATCTTCTTCGTTCTCGTTAACGGGTTCATCAGACTTAAGTACGATTTGAGGATCAATTTAGAAATTGAGATCGGAGTTAGATTGATTAGATTCAGTTATGTTATCACTAAAAACATTTAGAACGTAACTGAAATCATAATCATTATATTCATAAGACCCCGATGGGGCAAAAAGATAATCATACACAGTCAAGGGTTTAAGGATTTTCTTCCCCGAATCCGAGACAACCAATCTAACAGAGGCAGCCCCTATCCTACCCCCCCCCCCCCCCCCCCCC
>JXCR01137089.1:119238-132847 GCA_002079205.1 Phalaenopsis hybrid cultivar
CCCCCCGCGCTATTGGTCTTCATGAAATCATCCTTCTCCTTCTCTGGTTGCGGTGATTTCTCTAGTGAAATCTCTATCTTGGGTTGGGTAGGTTGTAAACTCTGGACAGTTGTCTGCGTTAAGCGGTATGAATCTGATCGAGTATCTTCTTGGATGACCTGCTCCAAACTGTGCTCCATCCATCTTTCTCAGTATACGGATCTATCGGAGTGATTGGCTCAATTGAAATCATATTTACAGAACTTCTTTTAGGTTCTTTTAAATATTCTTTTGGGATGGTTATATTTCCTTCTTTAAAATTTCTCTCGAGCCAATCCTTGAAAATGAAACAACCCTCTATTGTATATCCCAACATCTTGTGATAGGGGAAGAAATTAGGATGCTCTTTCTTGTTAGCTTCTTCTGGTTTTTTTGGTTCTGACAATCTGAACTTGAGCTTCTTCATTAAGTTTTTGAACATCTTTAGCACAACCTCAACTTTCAAAGAATATACTATTTTCATCCATTCTGAAAGCATCAGACCCCATCTACCATCTGTCCAGTGTGGTCCTCCTTGGTGTGACTATTGGCTAGACTGTCCATACTACTGTACTTGTTGTTGTTGAGTAAGTTGTGATGACGGCTGAGAATTCTAATGAGAATGTTCTGCTTGAATCTTTATTGGTTGTTTTCCTTTATCGACTGTTGTCACTGTTCCGAAATTCTTTTTGAATACTCTGGTTGTCCTAGGCTTTTCAAACTTCTCTTGAGAATCAATGTGCTTAACTTCTTCTTATAAATTGTTGGCTTTGCTTAGCAGCTTTTCAAATGATTTGATGGTGAGTGCCTTAAGCATGAAATCTACTGGACCATGGATGCTTTTGAGAAGAATCTCAATCGTATGTTGTTCTTGTAGTTGAGGCTCACATTTCATACTTAGGTTTCTCCACCTCAAGATATAATCCACTAAAGTCTCATTAGGCTTTTGACTTTCCACTACAATATCTCCAATAGTAATGTGGTGTTGTGTGATATACCTAAAATATATAGTATTTTTATACACATTTTTATACTTATTTTTGAGATATTGTGCTTTAATGAAAGGTATTTGTGTGTTTTTCTTTCAGGTACAATCAAATGGATGAAAAATGCTAAAAAGAGTGAAAAAGGGTCAAATTTGGAGCAAAAATGATGAAGGTACAAAAATGAACTAGGACGCCTATGTGCCAGAGAGCAGCGCCTCAGCGCTAGGTACCCCGCGCTTAAGTGACAGAAGTAGTTATTTGATGGTTCATTGAATTTAAACAAATTTTTAAAAATGTGTTTGAAGCAACCCTTGGTAAAAAACGTAGGAAATAATCCATGGACACAAAAATTCATTCAATTGGCTTTCGAAAGGAGGAACTTCTAGAAGATTCATTGAATGGAGATACACTTGAAGAGAAACCAAGACAATTTTTGGATTTTCAAAAAAAAACTTGGATCATCAAAGCCAACCGCTGAGGAGGCTAGCCATTAGACATCCATAGCCATCATTCATCCAAGTAACCGCCACCGCCGCCGTCATCCATTGCTACTGCCGCTGGCCACTTTCTTTTTATTTTAAGTGTTAGTTTTATATAGTGAGTGAAGGGAGAGAATTCAAAGGAAAATAAAGACATTTGGTGGAGAGAATTTGAAATAAGTGTTTATCTTTATGACTACAGTTGATTTTAATTTAGATTTCTTGTTTGTATGCATGATTTCTACTTTTAATCTTATGTGTGGTTGTGTTTTCTTCATGGATTCTGAGTAGTTTTCTTTATCATTTTCCTTAAAATGATAAGTGATTAAGTATTTAAAGGAAGTTGTGTGAAGTATTAAACTTCAATGTTGGAAGAAGTTGTGATGATTTGAAAATTTGCACTTCATTTACTTTTGATTTGACCAATTAAGATGTTAATACCTATTGTGAGAACATGATAGATCTGAGATGGTATTGTCTCAGTCAACAAATGGTTAGAATCACATATTGATTTCATGAATGAGAATATAGTTCATGGGGTTGAGTGTAAATAAATAGGGAAATAAACTTTTTAAGGGTGTAGAATTAGAGGACTTTAGAGTGACATACTAAAGCCCCCAATTTGATTTATAGTTTTAGGTTTTGATATGAGATATTAGTGATCCTAAAATTATAGATGTGTAAAATTAATAAAGTTGACTTCGCTTTGCAGCAATGCTAAAAACTTGATTCGTTATTTATGAATAAGAAATTGAAACAATTTATGTTGGGATTCTACATAAGTATATGTATTGTTATCAAGTAATACAAGACTTTTTATTTTAGCCCCAAATATCGATCCCACAAGGAATGTGTAAATTCTTAATGCAAATTTAAATCAGGAAATGGACAACAATAAAGAAAATCTACTACACTAATTTCAAATGTTTAGAGTGCTATCTGAATTAAATTACCAACTACTAGCTAAACTGTAAAGCAAACCTAAGCAATAACTACCAAACTATATTTTTGTGATGAAGTTATCCAATATGAGAAAATATCTTTCCCACTATAATGAGTTTTTGGTTAAATGAGATAGATAAATTTTTTTACTATGTATTGTGCCAAATAGGAGCAATTTTAACTCTCTACCCTCAGTCAAGTGTTATAGAGAATTATTGGCTAATCTTATGTTTAGTCTCTAAATTTATGGTTAGGTTGAGAGGATACTGGCTTTCACTCTAGAGCTCCCACTTCTTTTCCCCTGAAGACTAACTCTCGCTTTAGTTCTTAAACACTAAGACCAAATTGGGGATTTTATTCTATCACTCTAGAATCTTCAGTTCTTCGCCCAGTAATATATATATTTCCCTATTTATTTGCACTCAATTCCATGAACGAAACACTCCTTCATGGAATCGAATGTGATTCTCATTTTATTGTGAAACTCACACTCTATTTCCTGGATAGTATGTTTCATAACAGATGTTAACATTTCAATTGGCCAAATCAAAAAGTAAATTAAGAAGGGAGTGAAAAAATCATCACAATTTATTTTATATTTTAAATATGGCACATCCAAATTATCACTTCATTTCACCATATCTCAGAGTAGGGAGAAAAACAAAGAAAACTACTCAGACCTCATGAGAAAGATACGACAAAATATGAATTTCATAAGTAAGAGAAAGTTTATACAACAATAATAAACAAACACCACTTATCTTTAACTCTTCCTCAAAGCAAATCCTACGTAGCTCCTCTTGGACTCTTTCTCTCTTTACAAGACAATTAATTCTCTCTTCAAAAATGTAGGAAAGAAGAAATCTCTCACTTCTCTCCCTCTCCAACAACTCTTAGGAGAAATTATACTTAGACTCACCACACTACACAATACACACAATAGAACACTAAAGAAAACTCAATGACACACTAGCCGACACTTTTTCTAATTAATTTTGGTTCTAAATAGTGCATAATGTCGGTTTTCCAAGAGGTGTATCGAATAATTCTTCAAAAAGCGTCCAAATTCGTTGAAATTTCTAGAATTTCACCGTGCACCAACTTCAGTGTCGTCGGTGCCCACAATGGCGCCGTCGGCGCCCATGGCCCAAAATTAATTTGGTGCTCTCTATCAAATGGCTTCATCGGTGCCCAGTCTGGCGCCATTGGTTCCCCCACTGTCTTGGACTCCTTCCTTCATGTTGGCACCATCAGTGTCCATGCTGGTGTCGTTAGTGCTGAGTATTTCTCTGAAACGCCATTTTGACTTCAAATTTCATTCTTTTTGCTTCATTTTTGCTTCAAGTGCTAAAAATGATCGACCTACAATAAAATATGAAAAATACCTTCCTTTAAAGTGCAATATCACCAAAAATGAGTATAAAATATATGTCTAAAAATGCATATATTTTTTGTGCATCAAAATCCCTCAAACTTAAATGTTACTTGTCCTTAAGTAACTCATTTACTACATAAAAATATGACTTATAGTAAAGAGTTTAGCTTATAGATTTCCATATTTTGGTCTACTAAATATCATTACATAACTTATGAAAAAATTAAAATAACTCAAGTTAATACTAAAGGTATAAGAATATCTAGCAGTCAAGTCTAAGATTTTTGATTCTCTAAAATTGAAAATTATTCTATTAAAGCCACTTAGAATATCCATATGAAAAAGAAATTCATGAAAACTTTACATGTAAATATGCTAATACTTAAATACAAGTTTAGATAATGTAGCTAAGCCAAAATTTCTACTAAACTCAACCTTCTGAAAATCGATAGAGGCATAAGATTAATACTGACTCCCAAATCAAATAAAGATTTTCTAAAAAGTCTTTCACCAATATCACAAGGAATAGTAAAACTACTAGGATCTTTAAGTTTTTCATTAAGCTTTTTCTGAATTATAATGCTACACTCCTTACTAAGTGTAATAGTCTCATTATCTGTAAACTTCATTTTTTTATTAAGTATATCCTTCATGAACTTCACATAGCTTGATAATTGTTCCAAGGCTTCAACAAATGAAATGTTTATTGTCAATTTCCTCAATATTCCCAAAAATTTTGTAAATTGATTATCTTTATTTTTCTGCTTCATTCTTTGAGAAAAAAGAGATGATGGTCTTTATACAGTAATTTTCATTGGTTTGATAGGATATTCTGACTCAAATGATAGAATCTCAGTCTTCATATGAGACTTTAAATGCCATAAACAACCGATCTGATAATATCAAACAATATAGTTCATAAAAAGCATGAAGAAAAAGAAAATTTAAGATTTTCAAGCAAGATAATATTACAGATACAATTAATAAAGACAAGTGCTGAGTAGTAGAAAATCTAAATCACAACATGTATATCATGAAAATTTGCAATGGAAAAAACTACTCTAACGCATAACACTCAGAGCATCACAATGAGGCAAAGTTGCAGCTTCAATCCATTTAGACACGTAATTCACAGCTAATAAGGTATAAATTTTTCTTGAAGATGATACAAATGATCCCATAAAATCTAAATCTTAAACATAAAAAAATTTAACTTCCAAAGTAAAATTTAAGGGCATTTCATCTCTTTTAGAAATATTGTCTACTCTCTGACATTGATCACAAGCTTTCACATATGTATTAACATCCTTAATTAATGTAGGCTAATAAAATCCAGAGTGTAAAATTTTAAATGCAGTCTTATCCACTCCAAATTGTCCCTAAAATTCAGATTTATGACATTTTTATATAATTTTTAGGGTTTCATTAATTGGTGCACGTCTTTGAATGATTTAGTTCAACATTTTTTTATATAAATAAGGGTCAACCCAAAAGTAAAATCTCACATCATAAATAAATTTCTTCTTATGGTGGCTTGTTAGTCTATATGGTAAAGAATCACTAAGTAGATATCTATATCTGCATACTACAGTATATGTCACTCAGCAACAACCTAAAGTTGTTCATCAAGAAAATTTTCATTTATGTCATCCTCAATGTTCCTTTTATCTTCTTGTTCATGTTTAAACATATGATTAGCTATTTGATTATCAACACCTTTCCTATCCATTATCTGAAAATCAAACTCTTGCAAAAGAATGACACATTTGATGAATCTTGGTTTTACATCCTTCTTTGGCATAAGTTATTTAATAGAGGAATGATCAGTATGCATAATGTGTTTATCTCCAATTAAATATGGTCTAAATTTATCAAAAGCACATACTATTGTCAATAGCTCTTTTTTAGTTGTTGTGTAATTAATTTGAGCTTCATTAAAAATTTTGATGACATAATATATAACTTTAAAAATCTTATCATATTTTTGTCCTAAAATAACCCCAATAGCGTATTCACTTGTATCACACATTAACTCAAATAGTTTTTTCCAGTTAGGTGAACCAATGATCAGTGTAGAGATTAATTTTTCTTTTAATAATTTCAAGGCACTTAGGCATTCATCATTAAAATCAAAATTCATTTGTTTTTCTAAAAGATGACATAGAGTCTTAGCAATTTTTTAAAATTCTTTAATATATCTCATATAAAATCCAACATGTCCCAGAAAGCTCCTTACTGCTTTTACTGATGTAGGAGGTTGTAATTCAGAAAAAAACTTGAATTTTTGCTAAATCACCTTCCATCTCATTTTCAGAAATCTTATGTCCTAACATAATTCCTCCTGTAACCATAAATTGACATTTTTCCTAATTGAAATCTAAATTTATTTCTTCACAGCTTTTTAAAACCATTACTAAATGATCTTGACATGAATCAAAAGAGGTTCCAAAAATTGAGAAATCTTTGATAAAAACTTCAATTACTTTCTCAATTAAGTCACAAAAAAAGACATCATACACCTTTGGAAAGTTATGGAAGCATTACATAAAGCAAAATGCATTCTTCTGAATGCAAAAGTCCCATAAGGACTTGTAAATGTCATCTTTTCTTAATCTTCCAAAGTAATAGGTATTTGGTGATAGCCAGAATATCCATAAAAAAGTAGAAATAACGATGTCCAGCTAGTTTATCCAATTACTTGCCTTGTTGGAATTAATTAATTCTTTCATTAACAATTATTATCACCCCTCCTTTCTTAGGAACACGGTGAATATGACTAACCCATGCACCATCAGAAATATGATAAATAATTCATGCATCTAAGCATTTTAAAATTTCCTTCTTTACCACTTCTTTCATTATTGAATTTATTCTTATTTGAGGATCTACCCTATGTTTATGGTTATCTTTCAGTAAAATTCTTTGCACACAGTTTGAAGGATTGATTCCTTTAATACCAGTTAATGTTCATTCAAAAGCTTTTTTATAATTTCTTAATGTCTCCAATAATTTTTCTTTCTGATATTTTATTAAATCTGAGGACATTATAACAGGTAAAGTTGATGAACTTCATAAAAATGCATACTTAAAATGTGTATGAAACACATTCATCTCAAGTTCATGAGGTTTTTAAATAGAAGAGATTAGAGATTTAGTATTTTCAGTAGTATTGAAAATCTCAAAAAATTTCTAAACATAATTAGTATCCTCAGCATTTGTCTCTAATGATTTTTCATCAAAATCACTTTTAGTTTCACTTTCTAATTCTATCAAATCCGGTATAACTTCAAATTTTTGCTCATATATGACTTCACATTTTTATTGGTAATGTTTATCAATCATATAATCAATAATATCCATCTTTTAACATTTACCATCTTTTTCTTTAGCAGAATACTTCATTGACTTCAAAACATTATATTACTTCCTGGTCATTAAATCTCATGATTAATTCTCCTTTTTGCACATCAATCATAACACATCCGGTTGTAAGGAATGGTCTATCCAAAATAATAGGAATTTATTTATCTTCTTCAATGTCTAGCACAATTAAATCCATAGGAAAGATAAGTTTATTAACCTTAACAAATACATCTTCTATAACCCCTTTAAGATAAGTGATAGATTGATCAATTAACTAAAGTTGCAGTAGTGGGAGAAATCTCTCCTAAGTCTAATCTTCTAAATATAGATAAAGGCATGAGATTAATGCTAGCCCCTAAATTGCATAATGCTTTTTCGTAAAATTTTTCTCCAATCACACAAGGTATAGTAAAACTACCGTGGTCTTTAAGCTTTTGAGGAAGCTTCTTTTAAACTATTGTACTACATTCTTCACTAAGTACAACAATTTCATAAGTTTCAAAATTCCTGTTTTTGTTTAATAAATCTTTCATAAATTTGACATAACTCAGAATTTATTCCAAAGCTATAAATGGAATGTTGATCGCAAGATTTTTAAATATCTCGAAAAACTTGGAAAATTGTTGATCAAGCTTTTCTATCTAAGTTTTTTAGGAAAAAAAGGTGGTGTTTTTTTTAATCAATTTTAGTTGGAGAGACAGGTTGTTCTTTATCCTTAGAAAAGTTTCTTTAGGCTTTTCAGTTTCTTTAGTTTCTCTCTCAACTTCAATCTCTTTTTAAGTTCCAACATTTAATTCATTTCCACTCCTAAGTTGAACATCTTTAACTTGTTCTTGTTCTTACTTTTGTCTTTCAGATTTATCTCAACATTACTAGGAAGTGTTCCCTGAGGTCTATTGCTACGTGCATTAGTAATTTGTCCCAATTGATTCTCAATATTTCTTATAGCATCACCTTGACTTTGCAATTGATTACCCATTTGTAAACTACTTCTTTTATAGACAGCTTCTTTTTTCAAATAGTTGAAGTTGGGAGGATAAGAAGACTGATAGTTAGAACTACCATGGTTGTTCCAGTTTTCTGTTGGGTTTGCTTAAGTGTTCTCCCATTGTTGACTTCCATCACTGGAATTGTTATTATTCCAGTTAAATTTGGGGTGGTTTTTCCAACTTGGGCTATAAAGGTTTAAATATGGGTTGTTAGGTTTATTAGTAATTGCATGTAAAGTTTCTAATGATTGAGAATCATTAAATTGTCCTAATAAATTTTCCTCACTCACTTGAGGTGTCTGAGAAAAGTTCATTGAAAAGTTATCTAAATTCCTAGATATCGCAACAACTTAAGATGCTAAGATGGATATAGCATCATTATTATGAATACTAGCTACTCTCTTAGGATTTACCCTTTCTAAGGGTCATTAAAATTTATTAGTAGTTATTTATTCAATTAATACATACGCTTCGTCAAATGGCTTTGACATTAAAGATCCTCCAGTAAAAACATCAATTATAGATCTAAGGGATCCTATTAACTCATTATAAAATGCTTGAATAATTAACCAGTCAGGTAAAGCTTGATGTGGACACTTTATAAGGAGTTTCTTAAATTGTTCTAAAGCTTCATAAATTGACTCCCCTTCATAGTGAGTGAAAGATGCAATATCATTTCTAAGCTTAGCAGTTTTTGAAGGAGGAATGTATTTAGCCAGAAATTTTTGCACCAAATCCCCCTAAGTTCTAATAGATCCAGGTGATTTAACCACATGTTAGCTTTATCCATTAAGGAAAATTAAAAATTCTAAGTCTAATAGAGACAGTAGATACGTTGTCATATTTGAATGCAACACATAGTTCTAGAAAACTGCAAGATGTAAATTTGGATCCTCAGATGGTGTTCCCCCAAACTGATTGTTTTGCATAATTTATATTATTGCAGGTTTAAGTTCAAATGAGTTAGCCACTACAGCAGGAGTTTGAATACTTAAATGAATTTCATCTTTTGTAGGGTTTGCATAATCCCTTAAAGATCTTTGTAAATTTTGATGTGCATTTTCAGTAGTAAAAATCTCAATGTTATTTTGTATGTGTTTGCCATTTCTTAAGAATTGTGAAGTTATTTTTGCTTTTAAATTCTTCTTATAGTTTGTTCTAATTTAGAATCGCATGGTACTAAACCTTCAGATCCCAAACTTCGCATGCAAAAAAGGTAAAATTAAAGAAAATAAAATACTAAAAATATATAAATAATTTTTTATATATTTCTAGTTTTTGCAAATTTTTTTTGTGTTTTTGTAATTTTTGAAAATTGAAATAATTTTATATTTAATTTTTAGTAATTCAACTGTTCAAATAAAGTTTCTAAATCAAAAAGTTCTAAGAAGAAATTTCCTTTTTAATTCCTTTTAATTTCTCAGGCAATGATGCCAAAAACTGTATTTATGTTTTGAATATGGTCAAAATCTTGACCCAATTTATATTTAGCGGCTAGTGAGAATAAAAGTAATATTATAAAATTTAGATTAATATTTTTCTAACTATGGGTACCATGCAAGTATATGTATCGTTTCAAATAATATAATTTTTTTTTAAAACCCCAGTATTGATCCCACAGGGAAATAAAAGAAATGAATTAAAATTCTGGAATTTAACTTTCAAAAACATTTACTTAAGGATGCAAAAAATATTTATAGTAGTTTATGTAATAAAATAAAGTTTACTAATTCCTAAAAATACAAGTTAAAAGTAAATGCAGAGTTTAGANACAGACAACTTCCAACGGGTAACTCCTCCAACCAAAATAGTGCCGACAAACTTTTTCTTAATTAAATAAATAAGAGATCTTCAAAAATTCATAAATTTCATAGAAAAATAATAAAAATTAAATGAAAATACCCTCTTGCTCAGTGAACAGAGGAGAATAATTTGGAATAAAAATAAAGACTATTTTCTCACTCACTGATTTTTATATATTTAAGTACGCTCTGTAGTATTTTAATTCTCCATGGCTTAAAACATTTCACCATGGCTTGAATTTTGAGGGTTTGTTCTTCATGACAGAGACCATGTCTTCTGATTTTTCCAAGGTCAGACGGCATCTCTATACTTCTAACCTAAATTTTCAAGCTAAGGTGACAATTTTGGCTTATTTTATTTATATAAATTAAACTATCAATTGAAAAATTATGAGAATAATTTTAGTAGGTTTCCTGTGACCAGAGAATTCTAGGAAAATTATTGTGATGCTTTGAATCATTTTGTGAATTTTTATTCTTAATTAAATTTAAATACCTTATATTAATTTGTGTAAATTAAATACATATAAAAAGTTATAAAAATCAACTTCACATTCTTCATAAAAATCATATCTACCGACTGTAAAAATTTAAAAATTTTCTGGCTTGATTTAAGCACTAATATGTGTTTTCTAAGAAATCTTGTATTTTTGTACAACGATAATTATAATAAATTAAATGCACTTAGAAAAATCATGAAAAGTAGTTTTTTGGGTTCCTTATGATCAGAGGCACTTAGGAAAAATAAGAATTATTCTTGAAAAAATACTTGATTCTTGAGCCATTTTTTGGATTTAAAATACTTAAAAATAATTTAAAATTCCAATAATACAAAAATATTTCAAAATATGCCTAATTATCCTCTGATCACTTGGGACTCAATAAATTTTTCCTAATTTTCCTAAGATTTAAAACAAGTTTCAAAAGCCTAAAAATGAATTTTCTTTATTTTCTCACCAAAATAATTATAATAAGTAGACTAAAAATCACAAAATATAAGATTTGATTCTCTTAGTTTTTTGAACAAAGAGAAGTATATTTAAAATAAAAAAATTATTTTTGCAATTAAAATATTATTTTCTATTTAATTTAATCATTGAAATTGATTAAAAATTAAATAATAATAATCATAGGAATTTGATTCAAAAAAATCATGAAATCTTGTCTAAGTGTTTCTCTGACCTTAGAAATCCTCTAATAATTTTTCCATAATTATAAACTTTATTTTGGATAATTAAATAAATTAAATTTTGAAAATCCTATCTTCTAAATTTAAATAATTATCTAAATTAAATCAAAATTTTGAGAGGTCCACATGTTCTCCTCTAACATTATAATTCAAAATTAAGGTTTAACCAAGGAAAAATGGGTAATTTTGATCTTAACAAATACGATTGGATGATTAAATTATGATGAGGTTAAAAGGTAGAAACTCACTCACCACCCTCGCACAACATCAACCAAAACATAACCCTCTTAATTTTCATGACTCGGAAGTCAACTTAGATCAGACGATTCTTAAGTAATGGGCTTAAGTCCGAAAGATGACAGTTTACTTTTCTTAAGCCCAAAATTGAGGATAGTTTGACCATTTGATATGGATATATGTTACTGAAATCAAATTCTTGATAATAACCATTTCACCTATCATGATTGTTAAAGACTTCATAGTGAACTAAGCTCAATTTGTAAGCATAATTGATTGGATTTAGAAAATAACATATTTAGAGTTTAAAAACTTTAAAAACTATAAGCTTGACCTTAATCACAGGCACCACAGTATTAAATAACCTAGACTTGCCTTAGGAGCACCCACACACATAACTTTTAAATGAAACATCAATTGGTTAATTGAGTATCCTATCCTTGGAATAATTAAACTATCACGTTTCACTGAGTAACGAGGGAGTCACACATTAACCTCAGATGATTAACGGAACAATATGAAAAGTTCAAAACGAACTCAAAATAATTTAAGAGAGCCTCAAAGTAGTTCAGGGCTATTCCCTCAACACTTTGATCGTCTAGATATTTTGAAGTGTAAATTGAACTTGTCATATTTTATTCTAAAATCATCCACTAGGGTCTTCTAAGATTCAATAAAATCATAACTTGGAGTTTGGTAATTAAACCTTCATCTACTCTTGCAATTTGAATTCCTTGCAACATTATATACATGTCTTACAAGTACTGACCTTTCAGGTTGTGGAACGAGAAGACTCGCTAGGTACGCTTTTACAGTTTATAGTACTGTCTTTTCTTGTACTTTCCACACTGTATTTTTATACATACAAAACCTACATGTTAAACAATGATTACACCATGCATGAAAACCAAAACATCTAGGATAGCAGTAAAACCAAAACCAAAACTAAAATCAATCAAGATAAAATTCACTGAAACAACATTCAAAACATACGACAAGTCAAAGTTTAATCACAAACATTACAACAAAACAACAATTGCAACTAAATTAAGATGTCTCTATCGGATGATTGGGAACCCCTCGGAGGAGGTAACCTATGGTTGCTAACGAGGCTTCCTACGTTCTAAATGAAAGTATGGAACTTATTAAGTTAAGTTTAGTAAGTTCATTTCGACTTAGTGAATTCGATAGAAAATAGTGGTACCAGAATAAGGGAATCGTAGGATCCTAACCGGTGACACTCTAATCAACTTTAACATGCCCCATAAAATTTAAAGAACCATAACCATAGGGACTTTCTATTTGACATCATAACTTGACACACTAGAAAGCCTAAACTCGTCATAGCAATGAGGTTTAGAGCTAGCATTGTGGGCAGCATGGCCATCTTCAACAGTAAGAGTATCTATAACAACATATCTTTCCTTATAATTAAATAACAAGCCAAAGGATTTTAAAGTTGTTTGCTTATGCAACATAAATCCCTAACTTATCTTTAGGTCTTTTGTATAGCTCTGTTGTATAATATAAGTCCTTACTCGTCTTAGGATTCCAAGGTTGTCGTTCGTCATGACCTAAACCCTCACATTTTCCAAGCTATTTGTGTGATCATTTCACATAAATGTAAGCCCTATTTTAATAAAATTGGCAGGATGAAATATTTAAATATTTCTCCTCAAAATTGAAGCCAAACCATAGGATAGCTTGGGAAGTCATCGAGGTTCTCCTTCTGATTCATGACATTCCCTAGTCTCTCTTCATTTGGATTCTGCAATAAATGTTCTAAATTTCAGCCAATCCCTTTTCACACCTCTTTGTCTGATTTTATTGAAAATTTCTATCTTTTTGACCTCTTTGAAGATAATATTTCCAGATTTTTATCGAGATTTTTCTTAGGTGACTTCAGTTATGTAAGATGTAATTAACTATAGGGGCTTGCCCTTATAAGAAACTTGTCCAAATCCAGCCTAATATAAACCCTATTTAATTCTTCATATTAAATAGGGGAACTTCTCAGCAAATAAAATGGTTTTCGCACATTAAACGGATGTCACAGATGTTTTAGTTTATTTAAACGAGTCTCATCCTCGAGTCTTGTGTTTATCCTTCGGGATAAATATACTATTTGAGGTTTAGTGTTCTTCATTTAAACTATGAAAAATATGATGTCAGTTTGATTTCATATTTTTTAAAACTTATAAATATATATATATATATATGTAAATTAAA
>JXCR01137089.1:133163-151931 GCA_002079205.1 Phalaenopsis hybrid cultivar
TATATATATATATATATATATATAAAATGCCTTTCTGATGCGAGTGATGAGATTTTGATTCCTGCGGCCGATAGCTTCCAATGGGCAACTCCACACCAAAATATAGTGCCGATAAAGTTGTAAAAGATCAGTGAGGAAATTCATAGGTCGAATCCTCTTCAACCTAAGCATTTTTCTTAAACATGCGTACCAAAATTTCTTCAATTTATCCAATGTGTTTGAAGTGTTTTATCATCCTCCAATCCATGTGGTCAAGCATTTTAGAAATATTTCTAATTGAATGCATAAGATTTTGTACCTCTTTTTTCCAACTTCTTAATCTTTTTCCAAATTCTATTCGTACTAAAGTGAGACTAAATAGTGGATGACTTTTAAGATGCTTGACCCATCAATATATTCATAATGTTCTCCTCCTCAATTCATGTGGAGTTGCAATAAACTTCAGGGTCAATAGGCTTCCAAGGGAGAAGCACTTTGTCCCCACTTTCATAAGTCACTTGTGACGGGCTACACAACAAAAATATAGTAGATGGATATCCACTCTAGAAGTTGATACATTGATGATTAAACCCAAAACAGACTTTTCTAATAAAGCACCAACATCAATAGGTCTTCTGGTTTGAATACAATAATTCAATATCACACTTTCCTTCATCACTTTACTGATTTTCATGATAGGAAGTAATTTTGATGCAATAAGTAAATGACAGGCCTTTGATGCAGAATTCAATAATGATGAAGAAAAATTTACATATCCATTATCCCTAGTCTCCCAATTTGCATCTTCATCAAAAAGGTATCGATAAGGTTCATCCATATTATCTATTGTAAGGAAAAAAATTGTAGAGTGACAAATAGGAACACTTTCAATCATAAACATGTCATTTATTCTCAAAGGATTAAATTATACACACCTACCTCAAACATAAACAATTCCTTGGTTAATTACATGAAGATTAGCATAAAAATCCTTCACCACAAGAACTACTACAGCGGGAGTGGAATAGCAAAGTACTTCCTAACATCTTTGTGCAATAATCTCCTCCACCCGAGTATTCAGTGCTTTGAATCCTCATTTGATGAAGCCTTGCTCCTTGATTAGTTTCTTCTTCACAAGAATGCAATTGTATAACTTCTGCACATCAAAAATAACAAACTTCCTCTTGTTGAAATTTTATATCTAGTGGCATCCTTAGAGTTGGAAGCCATAGGGTTTGAAAAATGATGGCTTTCCCTTAATTTTCCCCTCTTAAATATTTTTAGGATTCAGTTTTAGGGAGTTAATAGGAAGAAATCTCACCAAAAATTGTTAAAAACTGCCATTTGAATTGTCCTAAGTCATTTCCGTCGCTGTGGTGCTTTTGGGTCGAATATGGTGCTTCTGGCACTGACTCTCAGTAAAATGGCGCCTCAGGCGCCAATTCAGATTTATACACCATTTCGTTTTAAATCCAAACGACTCTCAAATTTTCCATATAAGTCAGTAAATAAAGATGTTTTAATGTATTTTCTTAATATATAAGTCTCTTAAATAAAAAGAATTCATAAAGCATAAATTATATATATATATATATATATATATATAATTTTTTTTTATTTTTTCTTAGGATGGCGGCTGGCTCTCTCTGTGCTCTGCTAGAGTTTCAGCAACATGGATGACTGATATCAAGGTTGGAGATTGAAATATGGTTATCTCTAGATATTCTCTACTTCTCTAGAGTGTTTGGAATGTTGGCCAAACTCTCCTTTGTCCTTACAAAGCTTTTTCCTCTTCCTGGGCTTTTGGTGTTTCAAAAATTACTATTCCATTGATTGGTGGCTTTTGTTGGAAGCTTCTATTGTGGAGCTTATTTTTGTTGTTTTTTGGTCTTGGTGTTTATACTTGGTGTTCCGTGGAGTTTTGTTTTTACTCTTGATTTTTTTGGCTTTTTCTATTTCCCAGGAAGTTGAAGGTTTAAACTCCATCATCCTTTGGCTTGGTGGCTCCTATCTTTTACTTTTCTTGGGCTCCTTGATGGCTGATCCAAATGCCTTAGATTTGGCAACAAATATCTTGTGGTCTAAAGCCACTTTTGCAGACATTATGGGAAAGGGTTTTGAAACTTTTAAAAATTATGATGATTTAGTTTTTCCGCAAGCTTACCATGAGGAAGCTGACCCTTTATTTAAGCCTATAGTTAGGAAAGGGGGAAAATGACCATCTTCTACTCTGAAGATGATATTCATGGACTTCCTGAAAATTGAAAATTCACTCTCATAGGGAAGTTTCACTTGGGCCATCCCAAGATGGAACATATCAGGAAGTTCTTTGATAGTCTAAAATTTAATGGGGCTTCGAGAGCGGGTTTATTAGATGGAAGATTGATACACCTAAAATATATAATATTTTTAGACACATTTTAAAATCTATTTTTCAGATATTGTGCTTTAATGGAAGGTATTTTGTGTTTTTCTTGCAGATATAGGTAAAAAGGCTCAAAAATGCTTAAAGGGGTGAAAGAGGATCAAATTTGGAGCAAAAAGGTGAAAAATGTGCAAAAGAGTTCTGGCGTCTAAGCACCGGTTAGAGGACTTGAGATAAGTTTTTATCTTTTTGTTTTGAGACTACTTTTTTTTTAATTGGAACATGTTGTTGGTTTGACAATGATTTCTTCTTTTAAACTAAATTGTGGTTTTATTTTCTCCATGGATTTTGAGTANTCAATCCCAAAATGTCCTCTAAATTCCGAATCATGACATTTCTGAAATATCAACTCAGTTTCTTCATAAGGTACACATCTTCTCATAATCAGATCCTTACATTGTTTATATAAATAAGGCTCATCCCAAAAATATGCTTTTGCATGATGAATGTATTTCCTTTGTTGTTGCAGTGTCAGCATAGGTGGAAAAATATCACTTACAATATAATTAACAATATCAGCATACCATGACATTTTTCACTAATTAATATTATAAAGTTTTTCATCGGGGAAACTGTCTATAATTTCATTGTTAGTGTCAGATAATTCATGGTTTTCTAATCTTGACAAATGATCAGCATTTTGATTATCAGTTTCCTTTCTATCAATAACCATAAGATCAAACTGTTGCATCAAAAGTATCCATCTAATCAACTTTTGTTTGACATCCTTCTTTTGTATTAGTTATTTAATAGCAGAGTGATCAGTGTGCACAACACGTTTAGCTCCAATTAAATAAGATCTAAATTTATCTAAAGCATACACATTGGCCAATAACACTTTTTCAGTAACAGTAAAATAAATTTGTGCATCATTAAGAGTTTTACTAACGTAGTACATAACTTTAAAATTTTTTTCATACCTTTGTCCAAGAACAACTCCAATAGCATAATCACTAGCATCACACATCAGTTGAATTTCATACCTTTGTCCAAGAACAGCTCCAATAGCATAATCACTAACATCACACATCAGTTCAAAATAATCTTTTCATACCTTTGTCCAAGAACAGCTCCAATAACATAATCACTAGCATCACACATCAGTTCAAATGTTCCCAGTTATGTGAAACTATAATAGGGGCTGTGATTAATTTTTTCTTTAATTACTCAAAGGCTTTAGTTAGGTGAAACTATAATAGGGGTTGTGATTAATTTTTCCTTTAATAACTCAAAGGCATTCAGCTAGGTGAAACTATAATAGAGGCTGTGATTAATTTTTTCTTTAATAACTCAAAGGCATTTAAACAGCTNTTTTTATAGGGTCTGCTTCCATACCACCTTCCAAAATTTTATGCCCTAATACAATTCCTCATATAACCATAAATTGACATTTCTCTCAATTCAGAACCAAATTAGTTCTTTTGCATAACTCTAAAACTTTTTCAAGATAATTTAAGCATGCGTCAAATTCCAAATATAGAGAAATCATCCATAAAGACTTCCAATCCATCATCAATTAACTTACTAAATATTCAGAGAAATCATCCATAAATACTTCCAATCAATCATCAATTAATTTACTAAATATAGACATCATAAATCTTTGGAATGTTGCAGGTGCATTACATAATCCGAAAGGCATTCTTCAAAAAGTAGAAGTTCCAAAAGGACTAGTAAATGTTGTTTTTTTCTTAATCCTCAGGAGAAATAAGAATTTGATGGTAACCGGTATATCGATCTAAAAACAAAAATATTTGTGCCCAACAAGTTTATCTACTATTTAACCTAAAAAGGGTAAAATGAAGTGATATTCTATAATGGCAGTGTTTAATTTTCTATAATCAATGCAAATACACCACCCATTTACTTCTCTGATAGGTATTAATTCATTATTTTCTTTTGTTTCAACGGTCACTCCTCCTTTCTTAGGAACACAATGAATTGGACTTACCCACACACTATCTGAAATATGATATATAATTCCAGTGTCTAACCATTTTAAAATTTCCTTCTTAAATACTTCTTTCATCATAGGATTTAATCTCCTTTTTGGAACAACTCTTGGTTTATATTGCTCATATAATATAATTCTGTGCGTATAGATCAAAGGACTGATTCCCTTAATATCAGCTAAGGTCCAACCAAAGGCTTTCTTATATCTTTTCAATGTATCTAACAATCTTTTCTCTTACAAATCAATTAATTCTGAAGATCTAATAATAGGTAATGTAGATGAGTCTCCCAGAAACACATACTTCAAGTGGCTAGGCAATATTTTCTACTCAAGTTCAGGTGGTTTTATAATTGACGGAAATAGATTCTTATCAGCATTTTCTGTAATACAGCATCTCAAATCAAACATAATCTAATTCTTCATTTTCTAATTCATCCAAAATAGCTTCATCACTTTCTTCAAATTTTTTTTTCTCTTAAAAATGTTCTTTAAAATATTATTTCAATAGATTTTCACTAATTTTCATGTGAAAACATTCATTATCTCTTTCAACAATAGGGTATTTCATAGATTTCACAACATTAAAAGTCACTTCTTGATCTTTAAATCTCATCGTTAATTCTCCTTTTTGAACATCTATCATAGCTTTACCAGTAGCTAAAAATGGTTTCCCTAAAATATTAAGTATTTCTTTATCTTCCTTCATAATGAAATCCATAGGAAAGATATATTTATCAACTTTTACTAACACATCTTCTATAACTCCCTTAGGATATGTAACGAAACGATATGCTAACTGAAGAGTTATAGAAATAGGTGAGACTTCTCCTAATCCTAATTTTTTGAAAATTGATAGAGGCATAAGATTAATGTTGAATTCCTCTAATCTTTTAAAAATTGATAGAGGCATAAGATTAATGCTGGCTCCCAAATCACATAAAGCTCTTGCATAAATTTTTCGCCGATGGCACACGGTATAGTGAAACTACTAGGATCTTTTAATTTTTCAGGAAGCTTTTTCTGAATAATTATACTACACTCTTTGCTAAGTGCAACAGTTTCATTATTCATGAAATTCCTTTTCTTGTTCAGAATATCTTTCATAAATTTCACATAATTGGGCATTTTCTCTAAAGCTAATATTTACCATTAATTTCTTAAGAATTTATAAAAGCATAGAAAATTATTTCTTCTATTTGAATCAAAATATCTTTCATAAATTTCACATAATTAGGCATTTGCTCTAAAGCTTCTACGAAGGGAATATCAGTATATCTTTCATAAATTTCACATAATTGGGCATTTGCTCTAAAGCTTCTACGAAGGGAATATTTACTGTTAACTTCTTAAGAATTTTTAAAAATTTGGAAAATTGTTTATTCTGTTTGTGTTGCTTCAATATTTGAAGAAACGGTGGTGGAGGTTTCTCAACAGTAATTTTCATTGGTTTAAGTGGATATTCTAAATCTGGGTATTCATGATCCTTTTCTTTCTTTGAGTGGTTTCTCCACAGTAATTTTCATTGGTGTAAGTGGATATTCTTAATCTGGGTACTCATAATCATTTTCTTTTTCGGTATTCACTCTCTCTTTCAGTTTTTGTTTCTTTCTATGCCCTTGTTTCCAATTCTTTTCCACTTCATAATTATATCGCTTTGATTTGTTCTTTTCCTTGATCTTTAGGATTTGTTTCCCTAATACTCGAAAAAAGTTCCTAATGGCCGGTTACTAAGCGCAACAGCGATATGTCCTAATTGGTTTTCAATATTCTTAATAGCAGTTCCTTGATTTTGTAATTGATTTCCTTGAATTTGTAATTGATTTCCTTGATTTTATAATTGTTGACCCATGTTTAATATCAACTCTTCCATAGACAACTTCTTCTCCTTAATTTGAGTGTTACTGTTAAATCCTGGAGGATAAGAAGGTCTATAGTTAACATTTCCTTGGTTGGATGAATTTTATAATGGGTTCATTGGGTTGTTTACCCATTGTTGATTTGTAGAAGAATTATTATTTGAATTAAAATTTAAATGATTCTTCCAACCTAGGTTATAATAGTTCGAATAAGGGTTGTTAGGTCTATTAATAACGTTTAAAGTCTCATATGAAGGTTGAACATCCATAAATTGCCTAGATGAATTTTCTTCCATCATAAGAGGTGTTGGAGAGTAATTCATCCCATAATGATCTAATTTCTTTGATATTGCAGCAATCTCCGAAGTCAACATAGATATTGCATCAGAATCATGGACACTAGCTACTCTTTTACGATTTACCCTTTCAGAGTGCCATTGAAAATTGTTGCTAGCCATCTCTTCTATTAATGAATAAGCCTCATCAAAAGGTTTTAACATTAACAAACCACCAGCCACAGCATCTATAATCGATCTAAGTGATCCCACTAATCCATTATAAAAAGTTGAATTTACCAACCAATCTGGTAACGAATGATGAGGGCATTTCCTAAGAAGATCTTTAAATCTCTCCCAAGCTTGTATGTTGACTTTCCATCAATGTGACAGAATGATTTTATGTCATGTCTAAGTTTAGTACTTTTGGATGGTGGGAAATATTTGGATAGAAATTTCTGTGATAGTTCTCCCCAAGTTCTAATAGATCCTGGTGCTAACGAATTTAACCACATCTTAGCCTTATCCCTCAGTGGAAAAGGAAAAGGTCTAAGTCTAACAACATCGTTTGAGACTCTGTCATATTTAAAAGTAGCACACAGATCTAAAAAACTAGTGAGGTGTAATTTAGGATCTTCATTTGGTGTACCTCTGAATTGATTGTTTTGTACCATTTGGATAACAACAGGTTTAAGCTCAAATGAATTAGCAGCTACATCATGATTTTTGATAGACAAGTGAATTTCATCTGTTGTAGGGTTTGCATAATCTCATAGGGGTCTAGGTTGGTGTTCATTCTCTATTCCTTAATTGTTCAGGTTGTTTTCCATTGTATAAGAATTTCTAGGTTCTCTTCTTAATCTTCTAATCCTTCTAACAGTGCGTTCTAATTTCGAATCGTAGAGGTCTAGGTTGGTGTTCATTTTCTATTCCTTGATTGTTCACATTGTTTTCCATTGTGTCAGGATTTCTAGGTTTTCTTCTCAATCTTCTAATCTTTCTAAGTGTGCGTTCTAATTCCAAAACGTAGGGTATAAGATCTTCAGGTCCAAATTTACGCATACAAGTTAAAATCGATACACAATAATATAACTAAATATGAAAATAAGTTACAATTCAAGTAAAAATTTTATAATAATCATAATTTGTCTCTTACTCTAATTGTAATTTTTATTTACTCCCTGACAACGGTGCCAAAAACTTCACCGTGACTTTATATATGCTTAAAAATATAAGTAATTAATACTGCTCCTAAAAGATTTATTTTCTCAGCAACTGTACCAAAACTTAATAACAGTTATAGATTCAATAAAGATGTATGTATAAAATATTCAATAATTGTAAGGTCACACTTATCAACGCAAGTATACGTATCGCTCAAATAATATAGGGCTTTAATGGAGTTCAAGATATCGATCCCACAGGGAGTAATGTTAGAACTACGAACTAAAACTTTAGAAAAGAAATACTTTAATCACAACAATGAAACTCAATTTGCTTATCTATCACTATTAGATAATTAAAATAAAAATGTAATTTTAATAACACTTAAAAAACTAATTTTACTAATGAGGCTTCTAATGTGATATTCAATATATAAGAAAACATTCTTCTCATTATCAAGAAATTATAGTGAACGGATAAAGTGAATTAGTTCAAATTATATTGTGCCAAATAGAAGCATACCTATTCTTTACCCTTTGGTCAAGGCATAAAGACCATTGACTAATCGTATGCTTGTTTATTGAATCTGCGGCTAGGCTGGGAGAATGCCAGCTCTCACTTCGGAGCTCCAACATTCCCCTCGCCTAAGGGCAAACATCTGCACTTCAACACCCAAATGATAGGACCAACTTGGGGATTTCAGTCTGTCACTCTAAAATCTCTAATTCTACGCCCTATAATTTTATTTCCCTATTTATTTGCACCCAACTTCCAAGGGCTTTGACCTCCCTGAATCTTAGAATGTAACCTTTCACTTTAGTTGTAAAACTCAACATATTTTAACAAATCAATTGGTCAGATTGACCCGATAATTTATTTCCCTATTTATTTGCACCCAACTTCTAAGGGCTTTGACCTCCCTGAATCTTGGATGATAATAATATTTTCCTATTTATTTGCACCCAACTTCCAAGGGCTTTGACCTCCCTGAATCTTGGATCCTCCACTTTAGTTGTAAAACTCAACATATTTTAACAAATCAACTGGCCACATTGAAAGTAAATTTGTCCTCATCCAAAGCCTAGTTTGTACATAACTGCCGAGGGCACCATCGGCGACCTCAAGGGCGCCGTCGGTGGAGCTTCTTAACGAATTAATTTTGGAGTCTCAAGAAAATCTTGTCGTGGTCGCCGTTGGGCTCGTCGTCGGCGCCCTAGTTCAATTCTTTACATTTAGGTTCTTTTTGCTCCAAATTCGCTCCATTTTGTATTGTTTTGCTCCAGTGACCCTAATTCATCATTCCTGCAACAAAACATCAAAAATACCTTTCTTTAAAGTGCAAATCATCAAAAATAGTATAAAATAGGTATGAAAATCTCAACATATTTTCTTTTGGTCTGTCGGCGCTGCCCTTGGCACGATCGACAAAGAGTACTACTTCAAAAATGTCATTTTGACTCCAAATTCGATCATTTTTGCTTTAAGTCCTAAAAATAAACAACATCCAAGAAAACATCTAAATACTTTCCATTAAGGTGCAATATCACAAAAAATAAGTATAAAATATGGGACTAAAAAACATATATTTTTATTGTATCACCCAGCTTCCAAACCAGTACTCAAGATAGTCAATTGCTTTTCAGCTAACTCCACATTCTCAAATACATAACCAAATGTGTTTGAGTTCCAATGCTTCAATGCTTTGGCTACATTTATTTTGAAAATGCCACAAATTGACTAGGGAGTTAGGATGCCTAGAACTATTCCAGTTTTCTTTGATAAGGATTAAAAAACTAGGATTATCCACCCACATGTTTTGAAATTTAAAAGGAGGTTTGCCAGAGGGAGGGTTGCCAGTAATGCTGACCAAGAGTGGTCTGTTATTAGATCCAACTACACTAAGGTGGGAAACTGATCCAACTTTTTTGTTGCGATAGATTGTGTAAAATTCAATTAATTATAATCAATTTATATTCAGATTTTTCACAAGTATACATATCATTATTAAGTAATAATGGAATTTCTATTTAAGCCCCAAATATTGATCCTACGGGGAACGTTTAAATTGAAAATGACAAATTTGCTAGGAAATTCACAGAAAGTCAAATGAAATCACTGTCAGTAATTTCAATTATTGTGATGTTATCAAAACTAATATTGTAAACTATTATCAAATCAAATATGCAAAATTTAAAATAGTAAATACTAATCTATTAACAATGTTTATGTAATGGAGATTCTTATGTGAAAAAACATCCTTCCCACTACAATGAAGTTATGGAAAAATGAGATGAGATAAATTTTTATGACATGTTTTGTGTCAATAGAAGCAATTTTAAATCTCTACCCTGATACAGTGCAAAGAAAATCATTGGCTAATCTCAGTACTTAGTTCTTAAATCCCTGGCAAGGCTAAGAGGATACCGACTCCCTCTCAAGAGCTCCCACTTCCCTTCACTTGAAGGCTGGCTCTTAGTTAAGTTTTTAAATACTAAGACTTTACTGAAGGTTTTAGTCTGTCACCCTAAAGGTTCTCCAATTCAACACCTAACAAAAAATATTTCCCTATCTATTTGCACTTAATTTCATAAATGATGTTCTCCTTTATGGAATCAAACGTGATCCTTACTCTGTTGTAGAACTCACACTCCATTTCCCATATCATATGTTTCACAACACATTTTAATAAATCAATTGGCCAGATCAAAAAGTAAATTATGTTCATAGTTGAAAAATCATCACAATTTATTTTATAATTTTATATTGGGACATTCATATTATCTCTTCATTTCAGCATATCTCAGATTAGGGAGAAAGATAGAGAGAACTACTTAGACTTCATGAGAAAGAACAAATAAAACACAAATTTCATATTTAAAATAATGTTCATAAAATACTGATAAACAAACAATACATATTTGAAAACTCTTTCTTAAACCAAATTCTTTGTAACCTTTTTTTAAAAATGCTGGAAGAAGATATCTATCATTTTTCTCCTTCTCCAACACTCTTACAGAAAGTTTCACACTGAAACTCACCACAAAAACACTAAACTATGAAAACAAAATCACTAATTCACTCAATTATGAAAGTGGAATGGAATGATGTGGTGCGAAAAATGAAAGTAGACGATTGAAAAACATAGAGGAGCCCATTTTTTGATGAAATTTGGCACCAAATAGAACCCAAGGTCCGTTTTCCAAGAGGTACCTCCAAAAATTTTCAAAAAGTCATCGAAATACATCGAAACTTCTATAAATGCTATCTGTACCGCCTTTGGTACCATCAGCGCTGGTCTGGCGTCATCGGTGCTAAGAAAAAAACCTCTGCGTTAATTTCTTTTGCGCCGTTAACGCTACCCTCAGCGCTGCCGACACGAAGCATTTCTTCAAAAACATGATTTTGATTCCAAATTTCATCCTTTTTGCTTTCTTTTAATTTAAGCCTTAAAAATCAATAACTTGCAATAAAACATCAAAATACCTTCCATTAAAGTGCAATATCATCAAAAATAGGTGTAAAACATGGGTCTAAAAATGCATCTATTTTTGGTGTATCAAAATCCCCCAAACTTACATGTTTCTTGTCTTCAAGTAACTCCCTTACTACATAAAAAATATGACTTATGATAAAGATCTTAACTTTTAGACTTCTATATTTTAGTTTTCCAAATATAATAGTATAACTTAAGAAAAATTCAAAACAACTCCAGTTAATACTAAAGGTGTAAAGATATTCAATAATTAAAACTGAGGTTTCAGATCCTCTATTTCTTTCAAGAAAAATTACAATTTGTTATATTAAAGTCACTTAGCAAATCCATATGAAAAAGAACTTCATAAATCTTTATTAATAATTTTTCATGAGATGGCATAGTATAAGAAAAAGAACTTTCTTATATATGAGATGGCAAGTTTTTCTTATATATTAAAGTGACTTTAATACATTGATAAGAATCAAAAAACTTTAATACATTGATAAGAATCAAAAAACTTTCTTATCCAAATTTGTTGATACACTTAACTTTCTTTATCTATATATATATTATTTTTCTTTTTATTTTCTTTTTAGGATCATTTTTAATCCTCTTTTTATTTTCTTTTCAGAATCATTTTTAATCCCCTTTTTCTTTTCTTTCTTTCTTCCCTTCCCTTTTTTTTATATGTCAAGATTACTATATCTGGATAGTCTTTAATGATTTTGAACTTCACTACCTTCTTCTTAATGTTAAAAACCTTTTAAATTTCTTCACTTAATAAATTTATATTAACCTAAAGATTTCATAAACTTTAATTCTTTTCTTTTTACATGAATCTTTTAGGATTTTTAATACTTAAAAAATACAAATTTCCTATACTAAAAATAGAAAAACGTAGTCTTATTCTCTTTTACCAAATATCTTAGCCCCTAAAATTAACCTTTATTATTGAAAAATTTTACTTAAATTTACTATATATTAAGAAAAATAAATATAGTTATCCAATATTAACCTCTAATACTAAAGGTCATATTAAATTTAAAATTTTGAAAATGTAATTAAGTGATGACAAATAAAATTAAGTTCTTTCTCTCTTTCTAAAAATTATGTTTCTTCTTCTCCCCCCAAACTTAAATTTTTAAAAGATTTTTACGTGAAGAGCTTTAAAAATGAAGGGTAAAAGAAAGCGTTAAATACATAAAAAAATTTGTACCTGTTGGAGATTCTGATTTTTGAACGTAAACTTTGAAAATACTGTAGGTGATAAAATGAAAACTACAAAGCTAAAACATTAAATTGCACATATTACATATAAAATTTGCTGAGAAGGAGTTAATCACAAAACAGAACAAAGTGTTGAAAATAACAATAGAACTAAACTAAATTCTAAAAATGAAAACACTTTTCCACATTGTAGTTTCACATAACATAATAACAAATTTTAAACAACATCACAACACAAACAATACAATCACACAGTACAAACACAAACAAACAAACAAAAAAGATCACTAGTCATCATCTTCCTCGTCTTTGACGTCTAATTTTTATTGCTCAAATGGAGTATAAGTAGGGTGGATAGGAGTTGAATTGTATGGTCAGCCCTCAGGTATCTCACTAAAGAATCATCATAAGCAGCATTATACCTAAATTTCTGGTGAATCAGATCATTAGTGTGAGCATTTATGGCATCTATATTTTGCATCCTATGATCCATCCTCAAAATATCTCCCTGTTGTATCATCATCTGATCCAACAACTCCATCTTGCTGGGGTTACTTGATGTAGGCTCACTAGGGGTTCTACAAGTAGAAGGAAAATCCCTGACATGTCTTCCAGATCTCCAATCAACATGGGATTCATAAGTCTTGATGTTCGCAGGCCCAATAGGTCTCTGAGGCTCAATCCTCTCCTCATTAGGTCAAAAATCAAGTCCTGACTGCTCACAAAGTGTGTAAAGAAGTGCAGGGTGTGCCAATACACAATGGTATCTCCTACAGCAATAGATCAAATGTTCATATAAATGATAGAGCCTACATTTATATCCATCACTTGCTGAATACAGTAGTTCAGGATTGCTCTATCCTTGGTCACTTCACTATGATGATTCATTGGAATCATCCTCCTATAAATAAAATAGTGTCAGGTTTTAGATACTACATTTAACATAGAAAGGGAAAAGTTAACTTTAACTCCATTTTATATTTTCCAAGCCCCTTTCTTACTATTCAGAAAAGAAATAACTTCATCTAAAGCCTAATCTGTAACAGAAAAAGAATGATACTGGCACCTATACACATCTTTTACAGAATAAAAATAATTTATTTTCGTTGGAGTAAATTCTACCTTTTTTCCACTAAAAAATACATAATCATTAGAAGCTTCAAGAAGGTTGGCATAAAATTCCATTACAATTCAAGCTGTTGCATCGGTAAAAAAAAATAGCAACAAATTTTCCCACTATCGAGCAATAATCAAACGTTCAACTTCTCTTCCTGGATTTTTAAAACCTCGGTCCTGAATTACATTCTTATTTTTACAAATGTTATGAAATTGAGCACTGGCTCTAAAGCTAACAAATCTCTGCTCGTCATATTTAACTTTCCTTTTGCTCCATCTAGGTGCCATAAGAAATCTAGAAAATTTTGAAAAATCCAAATAAATTCTAAAATTCCAAAAATCAAAATGTAAAATGTTTTAAACTTCAAATCACTAAATAAGAGTTAATCACCAAAGTATTTTCTCAAAAAATTTTCAAAAAAATTCCATATTTTCGGATCCATGCAATGTGAGATTAATCCTTGGTGAAAATAAAAAAATTTTGGTTTAAAGTGTAGCTCTTACATAGAGAAGATGAAATATGAAGTCTTTTAGCCTCTAAATCTCCTCAAATCTGACCACAATCAAGCCCTACCCGCCTAAATTGAGGGTTGAAGATCACTTAAGCGTAAAAATGGTCGCCAAAGTAAAAATTGTGAAATTTTAGGGATTAAAATCTTTTGTCGGGTCAAGGGCGCCGTCAACACCGATTCTAGTGCCGTCGACGCTGAAGGCTTGAAAATTTCATATTTTCATTTTCTTTAGTTTTCAATTTCCTATTGACCTACTCATAAATTTTTAGTATTTTAAACACAAATTTTTTTCTAACAATAATTCACAAAATAAAATATTTCACCAACATGAATTTTCACAAGCAACAACAAACTAACTTTTATATATGAAAGTACACTTTTTAAAAACAAAATTTTTAATTACACAATAACACATATTAAACAAACTAATTATAAATCAGCATCGAAATCAAGCCACAACACTAAACTCTATCACAAAACTATACACACATTCAAAGTTCAGTATTATAAAGCAAAAAGCAGCAAAAAAAAAACAAACTCAATTAATTATACATAATTACACTAAGCATATATAATGTTCTAAAATAGATAGAGAATATAAAGTCTTCAATTATTACGCCTCTTCTTCAGTGCTTTCTCCTCCTCCAATATCTCCCATAGATTGGTAATGAACATATAAGTTGTAGAAGGATCGGTACGGGAATTGATCTTTCAAATTTTCTTCGATCCACCCTTTCACTTTAAACATCCGAGCTAATCATGCTTCAAAACTTCCAGTTTGATCAAAATTTTCTTTCATTCTCCAATCTAGGTGATCAAAAAGGTATTTAGGATATCCAACTGCATTCATAATACTCTGAAGTTCCTTTTCAATTTTCTTCAATTTATTTTCCAAAGCAAGCAAACTTCCAACTGTTGGTGGTATTAATGGAGTTGAAGCATGTGAAGATTGATCTATGATGCCTTCTAATACTTCATTTCCATTTCCACAATAATTCTAATCTATAGGATTCATGGGTTCCCAAGGTAATAAAGTCTTTTCCCAAACATCATATGGAATTTGGGCTTGACTGCAAATCAAAAAGATGGTAGATGGATGCCCAAGTCCATAAATTGGTCCATTAGTAAGGATACTCATAATAGATTTAAATAATATAGACCTTATCAATGGGATTTTCCATTTGAATGCAGTAATTTAAAATAACACATTTTTTAGTAACTTTATTAATTTTCATAGTATGGAGTAATTTTGCAGCAATAAAGAAATGCCATTGCTTTGAAATTGGATTAAGTAATGAAGTGAAGAAACTAAAATATCCTTCATCTAGTATCTCCCACATATCACTTTCATCTATCAGAAGATTATACACGTCTTGCATCGAATCTCATATAGGAATGAAAATTGTATAATGATAGATTGGAATGTTTTCTATCATATACAATTCATTAATCCTTGCAGGAGTAAATGGTATAACCTTACCTCATACAAAGACAACACCTTGAGTAATTCCATGTAAGTTTACATAGAACTCTTTCACCACAGGTAGGACAACCGCAGACGTAGTGTAACATAAAACTTCCTAACACCTTTGTATAATGATTTTATCTATTGGACCAATAGGATTGATCACTCCATGATTAACAAATCCTCTTTACTTAATCAATCTCCTCTTCATAATAACTTTATCATATAATCATCGCGCATCATAAATAATAAACTTTCTTTTGTTGAAAACTCCATACCCCAAAGTATTTCTGGAATTGGAAGACATGGAATCAAAAAATAGGAAGTTACTAGGCGTCCAAGGATGTTTCTAGCACCTTTTGAACTCTTCTCGGTGGTTATTATGAAGTGAAATCAAGCCAAAACCCGCCCAAAGTCATCTAAAACCCTCAAACCGTACTCAGTGACGTCGGCGCTCCTGATTGGCTATGTTAGTGCTGATGTCCGTTATCTAGGGCACCGTCGGCGCCCATTCTAGCGTTGTCGGCTCTAGTGGCTAAATTGTGACTTTCATTTTTTTATTCAATTCGATTCCAAAGTTTCCTCTAATACACATATTTTAATTAATTTATAATAAATTTAATTGTGTAGGATTTTTATCTACTTATATATAAAACACTTAACAAACTAAATTGTAATACATACCATTATAAGTACGGGTTACCTCCCATAAAGTGCTTGGTTTAACGTCGTCAGCCTGACAAACCATTTGTTTAGTTGGGTTGACTTAACATTAAAACTTCTTTAAATTGAGGTATGTTTCATTCATAATAAGTTTCAAACGATGCCCATTAACTTTAAATATCTTTCCAGTGTTAGGATCTTTAATAACAATAGTTTCGTAATGATAGAGTTTAATCACTTGAAATGGTCCTAACCATCTGAATTTTAGTTTTCCTAGAAACAATCTCAATCTTGTATTATATAATAGAACTTTATGTCCAGGTTCAAATTTCTTCTTAACAATCTTCCAATCATGCCATATTTTTATTTTTTATTTATAGATTTTTGCATTATCATATGCTTCATTTCTAATCTCCTCAAGTTTATTGAGTTGCAAAAACCTTTTCTCACCAGCATCCTTTAAATTAAACTTAAATTCATTAATAGCCAGAAATGCTTTATGTTCCAATTCTACTCGTAAATGGCATGTTTTTACAAAAATCAATCTATATGGTTACATTCTTATAGGAGTTTTATAAGCAATTATGTATGCTCATAATGCAATATCTACTCTAGCAAACCAATCTAATTTATAATGATTTACAACTTTTTCTAAAATGTGTTTAATCACGATTCGATATTTCTGCTAGACCACTAGTTTGAAGAAGATAACCATAAGTGAATTTATGCATTATATCATATTTCGTGATTAATTTTTTGATTCTCTTATTCCTGAAATGAGTTCCTCCATCAGTAATGATTACTCTCGACATTCTAAATCTTGTAAAGATATTTTTAATTAAAAATTTAGAAACACACCAGCGTCACATCTAGACATAGCAATAGCTTCAATCCACATAGACATATAATCAATAGCAAGTAATATATAAAAATTTATAAATGAAGACATAAATGGTCCTATAAATTTTAATCCCCACACACCAAAAGTTTCAACTTCTACTGTGTAATTTAGAGGCATTTTGTCTTTTCTGAAAATATTTCCTACTCGTTGACATCTATCGCATATTTTAATATGTTCATTAAAACCTCTAAAAAAAGAAGGCCAATAAAGTCCAACTTGCAAAATTTTATATGCAGTTCTATTTATTCCAAAATATCCTCAAAATTCAGAATCATGACATCTTTCAATTATCTATTGAGTTTCTTCATAAGGCACACATCTTCTAAAAATTAAATATTTACATTGTTTATATAAATATGGGTCAACCCCCAAATAGTGTTTTAAATCATAGATAAATTTATTTAGTTATTGATTCTTGATATCAAGTGGTAGAATGTCACTTACAATATAGTTTAGTATATCAGCATACCATGGTACGTCCATTTCATCAATACTATATAAATGTTCATTAGAGAAATTTTCTAAAATTTCATTTGCAAAATTAGTTAATATTTCTATTTCTATTTTAGACAAATGATGAGCTATTTTATTAACATTTCCCTTTTTTATCTACCAAAGTAAAATCAAACTCTTGCAATAGAAGTACCTATCTAATTAATCTTAGTTTAGCATCCTTCTTTTGCATCAAGTATTTAATAGCAAAATGATCTGTATTCACTATACATTTAGTTCAAATTAAATAAGATATAAATTTATCAAAGGCATAAAAAAGAGATAATAACTCTCTTTCAGTAGTAGTATAATTAATTTGAGCATTATTTAGAGTTTTACTAGCATAATATATAACTTTAAAACCGTTATCATCTCTTTATCCTAATACATCCCCAATAACATAATCACTAGCATCACACATTATTTCAAATAGTTTCTCACATTCAGGTGGTACTATTATAGGTGCACGGATTAATTTTTTCTTTAATAATTCAATTTATGTTATACATTCCTCATTAAAATCAAATTTCGTGTCTTTTTCTAAAAGTTGGCATAAGGGTTTAGTTATTTTTGAAAATTTTTTTATGTAGCACCTGCAAAAGCTAACATGTCCTCGAAAACTTCTCACCCCTTTAACATTATTATGAGGTGGTAATTTTTCTATAGCTTGAATTTTTGCAGGATCTACTTCCATACCTTTTTCAAAATTTTATGCCCTAGAACAATTCCTCCTGCAACCATAAATTGGCATTTTTATCAATTTAAGACTAGGTTATTTCTTCACATATCTCCAAACATTTTTTTGAATTTTTAAGACATAACATAAACAAAGTCTAAAATATAGAAAAATCATCCTTAATTACTTCCATTCCATGCTCTATAAAATTTCAAAAAATTAACATAATGCATCTTTTAAATGTGGTCTTGGTCCACTAAATATCAGTATCAGTATCAATTGGATTATGCTTGAAGAGAAGAGCCACCAACCAGTAGTAACCAAACCCAACTCAAAATTGTGAAACGACAATGGAATAATAAATCAACAATTTGAAAGAAAGGAGCCCGAGAACCAGTGGAAAAAGTAGTAAAACTTTTAGAATGCTAAAGTAAGGATTCATACTCACTCCACAACAAAAACAACTAGCCAGTAAGAGTACCCAACAAGGAAGAATGACATGTAGCTCTCATGGTCACAGAAACTCTAGAAAAGGCTCAGCCGCCACCAAAATGATGAATATATATATATATATATATATATATATAT